>SKCR01013354.1:0-11780 GCA_019454045.1 Zanthoxylum bungeanum
ATAAATGATATCTCAATTATATAACATGACAAATAAATAGCTTAAATTGATTTGATCAGTTAAGAAACTTAATTGTGGCATAGTTGTCAGGGACACTACTAAACAAGAATCGTATATCCGCACTTTTGAAGAGCGGGCGGGTACTAGGACTGATTTGATTCCATTCAAATAAAGTCTACGAATCTAGTCTATTTGGGCAAAGTGCCTTAAAACACTATTTACTTGGTAAAAGTGTAAATGCCACCGATCTGTTAGCCCTACTTCATAGTGAAGCAAGTGGGCCCATGTCTAGCTAGGCTAGATATGGATTTGAATATTTTGTGACCTGTACGGATGTGGCATCGCGTATGGTTATGTGTTTCTTTTGAAACACAAATCAGAAACTTTTAGAGTTTCGACACGAAATAGACAAATAGATCGGCTAAAGTATTAAACCGTCATGGTAAGACTGTAATGGAAAATACTTAAGCAATAAGTTTCTAATATATATGAAAGAGTATAGTATTCTTTCAAATAAGGACTCCTCCCGGAATACGTCAGTTTGACGGTGTATCGAACGGATTAACCGAATTTTGTTAGACAGATAAGGTTAATCACGAGTCGCTCTGAGCTACCATTTCCTTCAACGGATAAGCTTTAAACAGTGCAAGAACTTATTTAGAATAACGTTCCATAATAATCTGTTTGACAGATATCATATTAGATATGAACGGGAAAGAAACCGGGTTTCTCATTCCTGATAATTTGGGTATGCTAGGCATATGTTTGGATGATACCAAACTAAAACCCAAATAGGATAATTGCCAAATGTAGGTTATCCTAGGGATACCATAAGTATTGTACTTATACATCTCACAAGAGAACAATTAGATTGTTACTCACCATACGGTTTTCCTGAAAGGAATACCGATATGCAGTGGTAAGTGGGTAAGTGGAGATATTATTACTCGATGGAAATAGGAGTAATACTGTTCAAGGCACTGAATCTTAATGGAACATGAATAGTTCATCCAGGATGAGACTATTACCATTAATCTTCGAATACACAAGAACCGCGTAGGTCGGATAGAGTCAGAAAACAACCTGGGGTATGGGTTTCTGATCGCACCTCATAAAGATGTCTATCTTATTGAGGAATACTAACTGACTACGTATGAGGAAGTGATACAAGGTATCAACTCCCTAATTATGGCAAAGTGTCATGTAATCCGAAATGGATTCCATGTATATCAACCAGTTTGGATACTAGTTGATGTACCACAAGGGATTGTGCCTATTGGTACTATATGTCTTCTAGGAATACATACATGGATGACAACATACCAACGTATAAAGCTAGGCTTTAACGGAAAGGTATCGTTATCAACATTGTGTTGATTACGATTCAAATTTTTACCTGTTGCCACGGTAAATCCATTTGGATAATGCAGATTATTCGATCTATGATTGGATTGAAGCAAGCATTAGGTTCTTGGAATTATCGTTTTGATATAATCATAATGATGTATGATTTAATTCAAAACGAAAATAATTCTAGTGTATATATAAGAAGGTTAGTGGGAGCGCACTGCTAGTGGCTGTCCTATAAAATAATGATAATACGTCATTTCTTGGAAATGATATTCCCATAAAATAAATATCGGCGAAAGCTTGGCTTTCGCAATACTCTCCTAGAAACCGTACATTGAAAATGTACGAGACCTGGTGTATCATACGCTTTGAGCATATGGATTCACAAACAGGCCGATCCGAGTGATAGTCACTGGATTGATGTTAAGAACATGTTAGTATCTTAGAGAACTAAGGATACTGTCTTAGTCTATGGAGAAGGGGAACTTGAAGTGACTGGGGTCACTGTAGCAAGTTTCTTATAACCGATAAAGACGACTAAAAGTCGCAAACGGTACTATATAGTTTGAATAACGGTACAATGAGCTGGAAATCTTCCAAGTAAGACAGTGTTACCGAATAAACAACAAATGCGGGTTGTTACTGCAGCTGAAGCAGCAATAGAAGTCATTTGGGTCGATACAAATCTAATTAGATTAGATATAGTTCTGTTAGCAGCTGAGCTAGGCGTCAGCACAGGCTAAAGAATTAATGGTCTCATCAACGATCCAGAGACATACTTAGATATTCGTCTGATTCGTTCGGATCATACATCGTGGCGATGTGATGATCGAATAAATCGCATCAAGATGATAATCATGCAAATCCGCTGACGAAAGCATTTCTCAGCAGTTTGAGCCAACCGTACATAGTTCAGGTGTAGGACACTTGAGTGACTGGCTATGTGCCAAGTGGGAGATTGTTGGACAAAATGACCCATAGCGTCACTATTTGCACAGATCATTGTGTTGTTGTAGCAAATTAACTATGTGACAAGGAAATTGCACTCTCATCTTGTGATTAGATCACCATATATATAAATGAAGAGAGGTCCCTATGATTAGGTCCTGGACTGAGAATGATATGAGACAGTATCAGTCCCCGAAGGTTTAATCATTAAATATCTCTAGCCGGAGTATTATCGAGACTGGACATCGATAATGCGGAATAGGCTAGTATTGCACTTGTGTGCGTTGTGAGGGCACAACGGCATAGTTCTCATATATATAAGTATCGGATACTTATGCAAGTGCGATAGGAGGTCGTGTTTCACCGATGATACGGGAAACAGCTTCGCTCTGGATAGACCCCTCGGAATCCCATTGGTATTATGACTATGTGTCTATGGGAGGCCGAAATCAAGGTAGGTTGTGTATGTCTTAACCTGAGACTTACATCGCTAATACTTGCGATAATCGGTAGACTTTGGTCTTGGTGGTACAGGGCTTTAACCGGTTATGCGTACACCACTTCTGGTTTATCAGAGAGTCGTAGTGTATTGGGTGTGATGTCAAGACGGAAGTATCACTCCAGTCATAGTGGAGATTGTCACGCAGCATACGGTATTAGTGCTCTTAAGTGCTGGCCGGCCATCGGGATATTATGACAAGGTCATGTATATTCGATTATAGAGACTAGTTACAGACATCCGACACGTGCTTCGGACGGGGCAGACACTTATCCAGCCCCAGCCCTAGCACGTGACTATCTGATACTGGGCTGATATACGCAATACTACGATATACTACGCTTGATACAGATCTATATTCCTGTAAGAATATTTCTGGAGAATTGGGTAGGCATGGCGCTTTGCTAGAAGCCAACCTTGTCTTGTAAATCGGTTAAAACGTAGTACGAGGTACTTACGTGTTCGGATAGTCCGACGACCGTATTTACTGCCAACATATCCGGGGATCTCATGGGTCGCTTCCTGAAGATTCACCGATGACGTATGATTTGCACTTTAATTAATCTGGGATTAATTGGAAGAGAGAGAAAATTAATCTGGGATTAATTACGGAGATATTTTATCTGGGAAAAAATATCGTTTAAAGAGAGAACGATTAATTTGGAATTAATCGGTAAAATAATATATTCGATATATTATACGAAATTAGATTTCGACGCGGAATTAAAATTAGTTTTTAATTCGGGCGAACGAATTAATTTTGAATTAATTCGTTAGCGACGTGAATAGTGTTTTCGCTAGGCGTAATCATTTAATTACGATGCGACGGAAAATTCGTTAATTTGGAATTAGCGAACACGAGCCTGAGAGTGATTGCGAGCGCATTCGCATTTCGAATTCGAACGCGGCACGCAAGTCACATCAAGCGTCAAATCGCTAGTCACATCAATTGTCAAATCATTTGTCACTTTGAGTGATGTGACATGACATGTTGTCACTTTAATAAAGTGACTTGATGTGAATAGTGATAGTTGATTGAAAAGCACTTTTGCTTTTTGACTTTTGCTTTTTTGAAAAGTAAAAGGAATTGATTATTAGAAATAAAAGTTGTAAATGGTTTTAATTAATTTTGGAAATTAAATATAAACCTTATTACACTTTTTCACTCTCTCTCCCATTTTTACGTTTTACGTTGAAACCTTTTTCCCTCTCTTTTCTTCTTCTCTTCCTCACGGCTTGGAGCCAAATTTCCTCTCTCATTTTTGGTGATGGCCGAATCTATGAGAAGCAAGGAAGAAGATGATGTGCTAGCACACCTTGAGTGATACATAGGTGATAGGGAAGTGTCTTCATTAGCTTGGATTTATTTTTGGAGCTTGAAGCTTTGAGCTTCCATGGAGTCATCAATGGCCGATCATGGAGGAGACCACCACCATCAAAACCGAGCAGTCCATAGCAAGGAGAAGCCTTGGGCGAGCTTATAGAGGGAGCTTCAAGGCTTGTATTCTTCATTTCATCAAAACCCATCAATGTGAGTATGAATTCCGCCTTACTCCTTGATGTATTCATGTGTTTTCTTGCTTGATTTCATGATTCTTGGGACCTATATTAGAACTCAACATTATTTCCAAAATCAAATAATAAACAAATACCAAAAATGTGTAAAAGCTTTCCAAAAGTCAACTTACAAATTTTTTGGCTCCAAAAACATTAAATGCTTTCTATCAACTCTCATCAAATCACATCAATCAATCAATCAATGGTCACATCACTCAAAGTGACAAGATTTGACGCTTGATGTGACGCTAGATGCGACTAGCGATTTGACGCTTGATTTGACTTGCGTGCCGCACTCGAATTCGAAATACGAATGTGCTCGCAAATAATCCCGGGCTCGGGTTCGCTAATTCCAAATTAAAGAATTTTCTGTTGCGTCGTAATTAAATGAATACGCCTATCGAAGTCACTATTCACATCGCTGGCGAGTTAATTGTAAATTAATTCGCTCGCCCGAATTAAATTCTAATTTTCATTCCGCGTTGAAATCCAATTTTGTTTAATATATCAAATATATTAATTTACCGATTAATTCCAAATTAATCGTTTTCTCTCTTTAATTGATATTTTATCCTAGATAAAATATCTCTGCAATTAATCCCAGATTAATTTTCTCTCTCATCTTATTAATCCCAGATTAATTAAAGTGCGAGTCATACATCATCGGTGAATCTTTGGGAAGCGACCCATGAGATCCCCAGATATATTGGCAGTAAATTCGATCGTCGGACTATCCGAACACGTAAGTACCTTGTACTACGGTTTAGCAATTTATAAGATAAGGTTGGCCTCTAGCAACGCGCCATGCCTACCCAATTCCCGGAAATATCCTTACAGGAATAAAGGATCTATATCAGGCATAGTATACGTAGTATTACGTATTTCTGTCCAATATCGGATGATCACATGCAAGGCCTGTGGCTGGTACATTGTCTGCCCCGTACGAAGCACATATCGGATTACGAGCAACTAGTCTCTTTAATATCAGATAATCATGACCAAGTCATATTATCCCGACGGTTATAACCTTTTTAGAGAACCAGTTCTGTATCTATGCGCGATCATCATCTCCATATGATTGTAGTGACACTTCCGTCTTGACATCACACCCAACACACTACGATTCTCAATATACCCAGTATTGGCGTACACAGAGCCTGTTAAAGCCCTGGACGACCGCAACCAAAGTATATTGATTGTCGCAAGTATTAGTGGTGCAAGTCTCAGGTTAAGACCAAATACACCTACCCTGATTGCGGTCTTCCATAGATACATAGTCATACTACCAATGGAATTCCGAGGGGGTCTATCCAGAGCGAAGCTGTTTCCAATACCATCGGTGAAACACAACCTCCAATTACCCTTGCATTAGTATCCTATACCCAAATATATGAGAACTATGATGTTGTGCCCTCACAACGCGCACAAGTGTAATACTAGTCTTTTACGCATTCATCGATGTCCAATCTCGATAATGCTCTGACTATGGATATTTAATGATTTATCCTTCGTGGAATGATATTGTCTCATATCATTCTCCGTCCAGGAACAAATCATAATGACCTCTCATCATTTATACATCTAGGTGATCTAATCACAAATGACAAGAGTGCAATCTCCTATGTCACATAGTTAATTTGTACAATAACACCGTGATCTGTAAAAAAATAGTGATGCTATGGGTCATAATTGTCCAACACCAAGATGTATAAATGATGAAAGGTCGTTATGATTAGTTCTGGATTGAGATGATATGAGACAATATCCATCCACGAAGGTTTAATCATTAAACATCCCTAGTTAGAGTATTATCGATATTGGACATCGATAATGCGTAAAAGACTAGTATTACACTTGTGCGTGTTGTGGGAGCATAACGACATAGTTCTCATATATTTGGGTATTGGATACTCATCCAAGTGTAATATGAGGTTGTGTTTACCGATGGTACGGAAACAGCTTCACTCTGGATAGACCCCTCGGAATTCCATTGGTAGTATGACTATGTGTCTATGGAAGTCCGAATCAGGGTAGGTGTATTTGGTCTTAACCTGAGACTTGCACCGCTAATACTTGTGACAATCAATATACTTTGGTTTTGGTCGTCCAGGGCTTTAATAGGTTCTGTGTAGTCCTCTTCTGGGTATATTAAGAATCGTAGTGTATTGGGTGTGATGTCAAGACGGAAGTATAACTCCAGTCATAGAGGAGATGATGATCACATAGGATACGGAACTGGTGCTCTTATGTACTACAGTCATCGGGATAATATGACTAGGTCATGATTATCCGATTATAGAGACTAGTTACTAGAGATCTGATATGTGCTTCGTACGGGGCAGACATAATTCCAGCCCTTGGCCTAGCACGTGACATCCGATGCTGGATCGTAATACGTAATACTACATATACTACGCCTGATATAGATCACATATTCCTTTAAGAATATTTCTGGAGAATTGGGTAGGCACGGTGTTTTGCTAGAAGCCAACCATGTCTTGTAAATCGGTAACAACGTAGTACTAGGTACGTACTTGTTCGGATAGTCCGACTACCAGATTTACTGCCAACATATCCGGGGATCTCATGGGTCGCTTCTCGAAGATTTATCGATGACGTATGACTCGCACTTTATTAATCTGGGATTAATTCTAAGAGAGAGAAAATTAATCTGGGATTAATTGCGGAGATATTTTATATGGATAAAATATTATTTAAAGAGAGAGAACGATTAATTTGGAATTAATCGATAAAATAATATATTCGATATATTATATGAAATTAGATTTCAACGTGAAATTAAAATTAGATTTTAATTCGGGCGAACGAGTTAATTTAGAATTAAATCGTTTGCGATGTGACTAGTAATTTTGCGAGGCATAATTATTTAATTGAATTTGATTTTATTATGTCGCAACGGAAAATTCGTTAATTCTAAATTAGCGAACCCGAGCCCGGGAATGTTTACGGTCCCACTCGCATTTCGAATTCAAGTGCGGCCCATAAGTCACATCACGCGTCACATCACTCGTCATTCAAGTGATGGATGTCTTGTCACTTTGAGTGATTGACAACCAGTCACTATTCATGAGTGATGTGAGTAGTTGAAGGCATTAATTGCAAATTTTGGTTCCAAATTTTGGTTTGACTTTTTGAAAGTCTAATACCAAAATTGGCCACACTTTTGGCATAAATGTATTAGGTTTGGAAACCAAATGGACAACATATCATTCTCTCTCTCTCTTTTCCTCAAGAATCGGCCAATGGCCATTTCTTCTCCATTTTCTTGCTAGGCCGAGAACAAGAAGAAACCATGGGAAATTTGTGGCAAATTTTCCAATGCTAGCACATGAAGAGTCATCCAAGGTGATAGGGAAACAAACTCATGAGCATGGAATCACAACACAAAGCTTGGAGCTTGGAGATCCATCCATGGAGTTGAACGAATTTGGAGGAGCATAAAAACAGTCCAAAACCGTGAACTTCAAGGGAGCAAAAGTTTTGTTGTTCCTCGCATCGCAAAAGCCGATCATTGTAAGTATGATTCCGCCATACTTTATTAGTATTCACACATGTTTCATTGCTTGAATCTATCTTGGGACTAACCTAGAAACCCAAAAAGCTATTCCTCAACAAAAGTTTGAGCGACATGTACATAGTTCGGGTATTAGATGCTTGAGTGACTGGCTATAGGCCAAATGGGAGAATGTTAGACAATTATGACCTAAAGCGTCACTATTTGTAAAATACATTGTGGTTTTTGTACAAATTATTGGAGATTCTAAGGGTCCCAAGGATCACAAATCAAGCATGAACATGTGTGAATACATTCGAGGAAGTCGCGGAATACTTACATCGAGCGGTTGAGCGACGCTTGAGACAACAAAAACATTCACTTCCCTCCATGGACTGCTCATGGCAGTGCAGTGGTGTCCTGACTGGTTCGGCCATTTTGAATCAACTTCCAAGCTCCAAGCTTCGTCGTGGTGATTCCCAGCTCATGGGTGGACTTCCATATCACCTTCGTATGTCTCTCGGAGTGCTAGCTCTCTTGATTTTGCCACAAAATCAAGCACTTTGCTTCCCTTTTTCCTTCAAAACTCACGGTCAAACCAGTAAATGAAAAGAAGAAAATGGCGTCAGAGAGATGACCAATTTTGGCTCCAAAATGTGAACCAACGTGAGAGAGAGAGAGTTGTGAATTAATTAGTATTTGATTTCCAAAATCAAAACATATACGAAATAATTAAATAATAATATATGTCACTCAAGCTATCAAAAGCTTTTCAACAACTCCCATGAAGTCACATCTATCAATCAAGTTGTCAAGTCACATCACTCAAAGTGACAAGTGATTTGACGCTTGATGCGACTAATGATTTGACGCTTGATTTGACTTACGTGCCGCACTCGAATTCAAAATGCGAATGCGCAAGCAAATAATCCCGGGCTCGAGTTCGCTAATTCCAAATTAACAAATTTTTCGTTTCGTCGTAATTAAATGATTACGCCTAGCGAAATCACTATTCACGTCGCTAACGAATTAATTCTAAATTAACTCGTTCGCCCGAATTACAAATCTAATTTTAATTCCGCGTCGAAATCCAATTTCGTTTAATATATCGAATATATTAATTTATCGATTAATTCCAAATTAATCGTTATCTCTCTTTAAATGATATTTTATCCCAGATAAAATATCTCCACTATTAATACCAGATTAATTTTCTCTCTCATCCATTTAATCCCAGATTAATTAAAAGTGCGAGTCATACGTCATCGGTGAATCTTTGGGAAGCGACCCATGAGATACCCGGATATGTTGGCAGTAAATTCGGTCGGCGGACTATCCGAACACGTAAGTACCTGGTACTACGTTTATACCGATTTACAAGACAAGGTTGGCCTCTAACAAAGCGCCATGCCTACCCAATTCTCCGGAAATATCCTTACAGGAATAAAGGATCTATATCAGGCGTAGTATATAGTATTGCGTATTTCTGTCCAATATCTGATGATCACATGCGAGGCCTGGGGCTGGTACAGTGTATGCCCCGTACGAAGCATATATCGGATTATGAGCAACTAGTCTCTTTAATATCGGATAATCATGACCAAGTCATATTATCCCGACGGTTGCAACCTTATTTAGAGAACCAGTTCTGTATCCCTGCGCGATCATCAACTCCATATGACTAGAGTGACACTTCCGTCTTCACATCACACCCAACACACTATGATTCTCAATATACCCAGCATTGGCGTACATAAAACCTATTAAAGCCCTGGACGACCTCAACCAAAGTATATTGATTGTCGCAAGTATTAGCGGTGCAAGTCTCAGGTTAAGACCAAATACACCTACGCTGATTTCAGACTTCCATAGACACATAGTCATACTACCAATGGAATTCTGAGGGGGTCTTATCCAGAGCGAAGCTGTTTCCCGTACCATCGGTTAAACACAACCTCATATTACACTTGCATTAGTATCCTATACCCAAATATATGAGAACTATGTCGTTGTGCCCTCACAACGCGCACAAGTGTAATACTAGTCTTTTACGCATTCATCAATGTCCAATCTCGATAATGCTCTGACTATGGATATTTAATGATTTATCCTTTGTGGACTGATACTGTCTCATATCATTCTCAATCCAGGAAAAAATCATAGGGACCTCTTATCATTTATATATCTAGGTGATCTAATCACAAATGATAAGAGTGCAATCTTCTTTGTCACATTGTTAATTTGTACAACATCACCATGATCTGTACAAATAGTGACGGTATGGGTCATAATTGTCCAACAATCTCCCACTTGGCCTATAGCCAGTCACTCGAGTGTCTGACACCCGAACTATGTACGGTTGGCTCAAATTGCTGAGAAAAGGCTTTCGTCAGCAGATTTACATGATTATCGTCTGATGCGATTTATTCGATCATCACATCGCCATGATGTTTGATCCGAACGAATCAGATGAATATCGAAGTATATATCTGGATCGTTGATGAGACCATTAATTCTTTAGCCTGTGCTCAAGCCCAGCTCAGCTGCTAACATAATTATATCTAATCTAATTAGATTTATTATCGACCCATAAGGCTTCCATTACTGCTTCAGCTGCAGCAATAACCCGCATTTGTTGTTTACATGGTAACAATATGTTGCTTGGAAAATTTCCAGCTCACTGTATCGTTATTCAAACTGTATAGTTCGTGTTGACTTTTAGTCGTCTTATCGGTTTAGGAAACTTGCAGTAGTTCAAGTTCAATCCAGTTTAAGACAGCATCCTTAGATCTCTATGATACTAACAAATGTTCTTACTATCAATCCAGTGACTATCACTTGGATTGGCCTGTTTGTGACTTCATATGCTCAAAGCGTATGAGACACATAGTCGTGTACATTTTTCAATATACGATTTCTGGGAGAGTTTTTCTCGAAAGTCTAGCTTTCACCGATTGTTATTATGGGAATATCATTTCCAAGAAATGACATATTTGTTGAGTTTCAATCAAGTCCCAAGGATCATTTATAAGCATAAAAACAATATGAATACACATCAAAGGAGGTGCAGAATAAACTCACATTGAACGGTTTGAGATGCGAAGAACAAGTTTCGTTGTTGCCTCCCTCCAAGCTCGGCAGTGGCTTCCTCATACAGTGGACAGCTCGGTTTTGGTGGTGGTGGTCTCCTCCATGATCGGCCATTGATGAACCCATGGAAGCTCAAAGCTTCAAGCTCCAAAAATAAATCCAAGCTCATGAAGACACTTCCCTATCACTATGTATAACCCATATGTATGCTAGCACTACATCTTCTTCCTTGCTTCTCATTGATTCGGTCAAAACCAGAATTTTTGGAGAGAAATCGGTTCCAAAACCGTGAAGGAGAGGAAGAAGAAAAGAGAGGGAAAAGGATTTACGTGAAAAACCGTGTGGAGAGAGAGAGGATATGATAAAATAAAATAGTATTTTGGTTTATATATTTTTCAAAAAATAAATAAACCATTTACCACTTTTATTTCTAATAATCAATTCCTTTTACTTTTCAAAAAAGTCAAAAAGTCAAAAAGCAAAAGTGCTTTTAATCAACTATCACTATTCACATCAGTCACTTTATTAAAGTGACAACATGTCATGTCACATCACTTAAAGTGACAAGTGATTTGACAATTGATGCGACTAGCGATTTGACGCTTGATGTGACTTGCGTGCCGCGTTCGAATTCGAAATGCGAATGCGCTCGCAATCACTCTCGGGCTCGGGTTCGCTAATTCCAAATTAACGAATTTTCCGTCGCGTCGTAATTAAATGATTACGCCTAGCGAATCACTATTCACGTCGCTAACGAATTAATTCTAAATTAATTCGTTCGCCCGAATTAAAATCTAATTTCAATTTCGCGTCGAAATCTAA
>SKCR01013355.1:0-11685 GCA_019454045.1 Zanthoxylum bungeanum
ATATGCTTAAACTTTTGAACTGTTATTATATACCTAGTTTGACTAGGAATATCATATCTGTATCTTTGTTAACCCAGCATGGGTACACTTTTGTATTTAGAAACACTGGGTGTTATTTATATAAAAATGATGCAGAAGTTTGCACTGCTGTAGCAAATAATGGCCTTTATATTTTGAATATAAATGAATCTCCTAAACATAAAATAACAAACAAAAAGCTCAAAAGGAGTAATCTAAAAGATGAAGCTTACATGTAGCATTGTCGTCTAGGACACATAAACAAGACTCGCATATCCACACTTTCGAAGAGTGGGTACTTGGACGGATTTGATCTTAATTCATATGATGTCTGCGAATCTTGTCTTTTAGGCAAAATGCCTAAAACACCTTTTAGTGGTAAAGGTGAACGTGCCACAAAACTGTTAGCCCTCGTTCATAGCGACGTATGTGGGCCCATGTCTAGCCAGGCTAGAGGTGGATATCATTACTTCGTAACCTTTACGGATGATGCATCTCATTATGGTTATGTGTATCTAATGAGACACAAGTCGGAAACTTTTGAGAAATTCAAAGAGTTTCGACACGAAGTAGAAAAACAAACAGGAAAGAGTATTAAGACATTGCGGTCGGACCGTGGTGGCGAATACTTAAGTTATGAGTTTCAAGATTACTTGAAAGAAAATGGTATTCTTTCACAGTGGACTCCTCCTGGAACACCGCAATTAAACGGTGTGTCTGAACGAGAGAAACCGTACCTTGTTAGACATGGTAAGGTCGATGATGAGTCGGACTGAGCTACCAATATCCTTCTGGGGATACGCACTAACCAGTGCGGTACTTATTTTGAATAAGGTTCCGTCAAAGTCTGTCGAACAGACTCCATATGAGAAATGGACAGGAAGGAAACCAGGTTTCTCTTTCCTGAAGATTTGGGGATGCTGGGCATATGTTAAACGTTTGGAAGGTACCAAACTAGAACCCAAATCAGATAAATGCCTTTTCGTGGGATATCCTAAGCAAACCAAAGGATATTACTTCTATCACCCACAAGAGAACAAAGTGTTTGTTGCTCTACATGCATTTTTTCTTGAGAAGGAATTCCTAGATGCAGTGGTAAGTGGGAGGAAAGTGGAGCTCGATGAAAATCGTAGTGATACTGTTCCTGGCAATGAATCAACGACGGAATATAAACAAGGACCGCGTAGGTCGGAGAGAGTCAGGAAGGTACCTGAGAGGTATGGGTTCCTGATCTCACCTCATGTAGATATTAATCTTATTGAGGATAATGAACCGACTACGTATGAGGAAGCAATACAGAATATTGATTCCGCTTTATGGCAAGATGCCATGAAGTCCGAGATGGATTCCATGTATGCCAACCAAGTTTGGACACTGGTTGATGCACCAGAAGGCGTAAAGCCTATTGGATGCAGATGGATCTTCAAAAAGAAGACCGACATGGATGGCAACGTACAAACGTACAAAGCTAGGCTTGTAGCAAAAGGGTATCGTCAACAATATGGTATTGATTATGACGAAACTTTCTCACCCGTTGCCATGATTAAATCCATTCGGATAATGCTTGCAATAGCTGCATATTTCGATTACGAGATATGGCAGATGGACGTTTTGGAGGATGTTTATATGCAACAACCTGACGGTTTTATCGTACCTAGACTTGGGAACAAGGTTTGTAAGTTAAATCGATCCATTTATGGATTGAAGCAAGCATCACTGTCATGGAATCAGCGTTTTGATGAGATCATAAAAGAATATGATTTCGTACAAAACGATGATGACCCTTGTGTATACAAGAAGGTTAGTGGGAGAGCACTAACTTTTATTGTCCTTTATGTCGACGACGTATTGCTTATAGGCAATGACATTCCCATGCTAACGTCGGTGAAAGCTTGGCTTTCATTAAAATTCTCCATGAAAGATCTGGGAGAAGCAGCCTTTATTCTGGGAATAAAGATCTACCGGGATAGATCTAGAAAGCTGTTTGGACTCTCCCAGAGTACATATATTGACAAAGTGTTGAAGCGATTCAACATGGATCAATCCAAGAAGGATTGATGCCAATGTCGCGTGGTATCCTTCTGTCTAAGGACATGTGTCCTAAGACTAAAAAGAGAGAGATAACATGAGCCGGATACCGTTCGCCTCGACAGTCGGATCGATCATGTATGCCATGATATGTACGCGACCTGATGTATCATATGCTTTGAGCATGTGCAGTCGCTATCAGGCTGATCCAGGTGAAGGTCACTGGATGGCTGTTAAGAATATCCTTAAGTATCTTAGACGAACTAAGGATGCTTTCTTAATTTATGGAGGTGGAGAACTTGGGGTGTCTGGGTACACCGATGCAAGTTTCCAAACCGACAATGACGACTTCAAGTCGCAATCGGGGTACATTTTTTGTTTGAATAACAGAGCAGTGAGCTGGAAATCTTCCAAGCAAGATACTGTTGCCGATTCAACAACTGAAGCGGAGTATATTGCTGCATCGGAAGCAGCAAATGAGGCAGTTTGGATCCGAAAATTCCTAATCGGATTAGGAGTAGTTCCGTTAGCTGCTGAGCTCGTGCCATTGTATTGTGACAATAACGGGGATATAGCACAAGCTAAGGAACCAAGGCCTCATCAACGATCCAAGCATGTTCTTCGGCGTTACCATCTGATTCGGGAGATTATACATCGTGGCGATGTAAAAGTCGAAAAGGTCGCATCAGATGACAACATTACAGATCCGCTGACGAAGGCTGTTCTTCAGCAAGTGTTTGAACGACATATACATAGTTCAGGTATTAGATGCTTGAGTGACTGGCTATAGGCCAAGTGGGAGATTGTTAGACATTATGACCCATAGCGTCAGTATTTTGTAAATGATATTGTATTATTGTACAAAATTAACTATGTGATAATGAAATTGCCTTTTGCCGTTTTGTAAAATTATTTACTTTAATATATTAATGGCAAAAGTCCATATGATTAATTCCGTATTGAGATGATATGAGACAGTATCAATATAAAAGGTTTAATCATTAAATATCCCTAGTCGGAGTATTATCGAGATTGGACATCGATAATACGGAATAGACTAGTATTGCACTTGTGTGAGTTGTGATGGCACAACGGCATAGTTCTCATATATTTACGTATTGGATACTTATGCAAGTGCGATAGGAGGTTATGTTTAACCGATGGTACGGAAAACAGCTTCGCTCTGGACAGACCCCGCGGAATCCCATTGGTAGTATGTCTGCGTGTCTATGGGAGGCCGCATCAGGGTAGGTGTATATGGTCTTAACCTGAGACTTGCATCGCTAGTACTTGCGACAATCGGTAAACTTTGGTTGTGGTGGTTCAGGGCTTTAACCGGTTCTGTGTACGCCTCTTTCTAGGTTTATCGAGAATCATAGTGTACTGGATGTGATGTCAAGATGGAAGTATCACTTCAGACATATGGAGATGATAATCACACTGGATACAGAACTAGTACTCTATAAAAGGTTGCAACCGTCGGGACAATATGACCAGGTCAGGATTGTCCGATTTAAAGAGACTAGTTGTTTGATATCCGATATATGTTTCGTACGGGGCAGACACATTTCCAGCCCCAGGCCTAACATGTGATCATCCGATACTAGATCGATGTACGCAATACTACGGTATACTACGCTTGATAAAGATCTAATATTCCAGTAAGAATATTTCTGGAGAATTGGGTAGGCATGGCGCTTTGCTAGAAGCCAACCTTGTCTTGTAAATCGGAAAAACGTAGTACGAGGTACGTACGTGTTTGGATTATCCAACGACCGTATTTACTGCCAACATATCTGGAGATCTCTTGGGTCGCTTCCTGAAGATTCACCTATGATGTTTGATTCGAACTTTATTAATCTTGGATTAATTGCGGAGAAACTTTATCTTGGATAAAATGCCTTATTAGGAGAGAGAGAGAGAGATCGATTAATTTGGAATTAATCGATAAAATAATATATTCGATATATTATTAAACGAAATCAGATTTCGACGCGGAATTAAAATCGGATTTTAATTCGGGCAAACGAATTAATTTAGAATTAATTCGTTAGCGATCTGAATAATAATTCCGCTAGGCGTAATTATTTAATTCTCGTCGCGACGGAAATTCGTTAATTCGGAATTAGCGAATTTGGGCCCGAAAGTGTTTGCGGACACATTCGTATTTCGAAACGAGTGGTATCCGCAAATCACATCGCGATATCTCATTACTTGACACGAATAGATGATGGATGTATCTAGTCACCTTTAAGGGGTGATACATTGTCTCTATTCTCAATGTGAGATAATGATGGCAAATGATGAATTTTCTTTTGGAGGGAAAACGTTTCACGGTTTTTGAAGGGTTTTTAATTAAAAATTCATTTTTTTGTATTTTATACATCATTGCTTTTCATTTGCTCTCTCACGTTTTTGAAACAAATACAGAGAACAAAAATTAAAAATATATAACACTCTCTCCTCTCCTTCTTCTTCACGCAATCCGTGAGCTTCATCCATGGCAGAAAATTGTTTTCTCCATTTTTGCTAGCACAACAAGGGATCAAAGGAGGTGATAGGGAAACACACTTCGAGCTTGGAGTACTAGAAGATTTGAGGCTTCTCACACTGTTGTTCTTGGCCGAAAACAGCCCCAAGATTTGCAGCTTCTATCATTCTTGTTCTTGGCCGCATATCACCCACCTTGGAGGCTCAAGGATCCTCTTCACCATTTTCGTCACAAAGCTTTGTAAGTATGTTTTCGCCATGCTTCAAGCTTTGCATGTATGTTATATGTATTACTATGGCTTAATCTTTCTTTGGGACTAATTATAGAAACCAACAATTACTTAAGCAATAAGTTTCTCGTATACTTGAAAGAGTAAAGTATTCTTTCAAATGAGGACTCCTCCCGAAACACGTCATTGTGACGGTGTGTCTGAACTGAGTAACCGAATCTTGTTAGACATGATAAGGTTAATCAATAGTCGCTCTGAGCTACCATTTCCTTCAACGGATAAGCATTAACAGTGCAAGAACTTATTTAGAGTAAGGTTCCATTAAAATCTATGAAATTTCTTAGAGTAAGGTTCCATTAAAATCGCCACACGAACGTGAACCTTCTGTTTACCGTTCGAACGCGTTCTCAAACGCTACGCGAACGCGTACGCATTTTCTTAGTTTCATCATGCATCAGGTCTGGTTCCGTTCAAACGCGTTCTCGAACGCCAAACGAACGTGAACCTTCTGTTTACCATTCGAACATGTTCTCAAACGCTACGCGAATGCGCACACATTTTTTTAGTGTTTCATGCATCAGGTCTGGCTCCGTTCGAACGTTATACGAACGCGAACCTTCCGTTTACCGTTCGAACGCGTTCTCGAACGCTACGAGAATGCGCACCCACTGAACTGAGTCATTTTCATCAGATTTCATACATAATTGTTCCTAGTAGCTACCCCTTCGTATGATGAATCTGATTGCTTCTCTGTATTACGCAAGATTGTGTAGGTATCATTCATCTGTATTCCCCACATGTATGAGTATAATGTGTTTAACGTATTACAATTCATATATCCATGTCGTGATAGCATTTGAGTATTATTTCTTGTGGTATATCGGATGGAAACCCAGACATAAATTCCATAGCCAATTCTGAATGGACGGTAGTGCGGTCTGTACTTGGGATACAATTCCACGTACCACTTGGAAAAGTGCTCACATGTGTGCTTGTGTCCATATTAGTTATCTTCTTTTGCACCACGTCATAGCATGCTCACTTTAATGGCTAATTGCATCCTTAAGTGTCTTTTTGCATTATGTACTTAGTTGACTCTTTTATTCACGCATAAACATATAATGGCTATTTGTTTATGCTTCCGCATGTATAAGTATGATATGTCTATGAAATCACATGTTCGCTGTTATTTGATTCACTTTTATGTATGCCTGCATGGTTATTGTGTGCTTGTGTTTCCATGAATACGATATGCCTATGAAGTTGTATATTCGTTGTTATTTTGATGTACTTTCAAGCATGCAATCTTATAAGTGAAATATATGCAAATTTAGGTGTAAGTTTTATTTTTGCGCATATGGATTTAGAAGCATGATACTCTTGGAAATAAGTGTTACTTAAGTTTGATTAAATTATTACACAAATCCTTTCATTACAAGTGACATAAGTAAGGGACCATTCCGAACCCAACGATTTGAGGTCTTCCCTTGTGAGGGGTGAGTGCGGCCTTAAATCTCACTTTCCCGGTTCGCACCGGGTGGCGACTCCATTATTCTCCGGTTTAGTCCCCCGTGGCTACTCCGTACTCCCAACCGGGCCGCGAGCCTGGGACAGCATGCGTCGTCCAGTTTTTGTGTCCCACAGTCTGGCGACTCCACTGGGGATAGAGAATCGGCCCCGAAATATTGTCTTTTGTAATGTTTGGATTTATGTTCTAATTGACTGTGTCTATTGTGGATGAAATGGAGGTTTAATCAAAGGCATTTTTTTAGGCTAGGTAATGGTTTGGTGTCTTCGTTCATTCACTACCTTTCTAGAAGGAAAAGCTGTGAAGGCACCTATATAGCCATCTACTCGTAGCCTATTGTGATGGACTAATTTGGAGGACTCGTTGTTTATTCATGACACCAAGCGATAAAAGCCTAAGAGGCTTGGGTATTTAAGTGAGCCTCGCTCCACCTTCCCTCTAGGGAATCTACAACGGGAAATCCATTTGACAGTCAGTCACACACCATAGCTCATTAGCACGTACCTTAGTGTATAAAAAAGAATGCGCTCACTTGGTTGCTCGAACCCTTGATTGGGGAGACCTAGTTATGGGCCATCCTTCACCGATGAGAGCCTTTGTCTACACTCATGTGAACCCACCCATAGACCGAGATTGTATAGTTAAAGTAAAATTATTTCCTTGAGTATGAGCTTGTGGACCATCCTCATTTGGATGCAGTTGGACCATTGTCAGAAATGCGGACTTGCTGGGCCATTTAAACTGGGGCGAGTTCGTACCTTATGACCATTGGTCCCAAAGCTTCTGAAATGTTGATGGGCCATTCTGTAGAAATTATTGTTTTGTGTTTGCATTATCTTTCTTTTATGCTTGTGTTTGGGAACATCGCCGTTTGGATCCATTTGGACCATTTGTCATGGGATATGGGATTGTTGGGCCATTTAAACTGGGACAAGAATATATTTTATGACGATCGGGCCAAAGGCTTCTAAGTGTTGGTGGGCCACTTTGTGCCTGTGTTTGGAACATTACCATTTGTATTTAGTTGGGCTCCTTGCCATGAGATGTGAACTTGTTGGGCCATTTAAACTGGGACGAGTTCACTCTTATGACAGTTAGCCTAAAAGTTTCTAAAATGATAACGGGCCGATTTGTTTGAGAATTTTAGTTGATGTAGTATGTTATATATGTTACATGCATCTCATGCACCTCATGCATACATATATCATATTAACACCCTCTATCTCTCTAAAAGATATCATAGATACCGTTTGGGTTAGAGAAGGAACAAGGCTTATTAAAAGAACAGTAACAGTCATGAGTGAATCTGGTAATGAGGTATCCCGTATGGATCAGTTAGAGAACAGTCTCGCCAAGGTCACTGAACAGTTGCAAGCTTTGACTACTGCTATGGCTGGTATAGCTGGGTCTCGTGCCGGGGTTAATTCCGGGGATGTGAGGCAAGAGGAACCTCCGAACTGATTGGGGGATGATATCCCCACTTTTGATGATGATATGGAAGAGTATGCAGCAGGCAGAGTATCTGGGTCTCAGGCAGAGTTACAGAAACTTCGGGATCAGGTTGAGTCAGTTACCCGCAAGATGATGGGTAAGAATGAGGATTTGCTGGATTATCACACACTAACTTTCGAGGAACAGTTGCCGGCACAGTTCAAGATGCCTGATATGGCTAAGTTTAACGGGAATGGGGATCCAAGGGTGCATCTCCGGCAGTTTGTATCAGTCATGAGTTCAGTTGGCTTATCTCAGCGCCAACTGCAGAAAATGTTTGGAATGTCGCTCGAATCCAAGGGTGCATCTCCGTTTCTGCTGAGATTTCCGCTATCCGGAACCTGAGATTTTCCAACTTGGGAAGACCCCTGTCAAAGGTGCTAGAGAAACTGAAGAGGCAAGGGCTCTTAAAACCCTTGGAAGCCAAACCATTACCCAATCCCCTACCATCACATTATAACCTAAGCCTTTACTGTCACTTTCACCAACAAAAGGGCCATGACACTGACAATTGCGCCCAACTCCACCATGAAATCCAATACCTGATAGACTCCAAGAAAATAACTGACCCAGAAACAGAACAGCCTGACACACACAGAAACCCCTTACCCAATTACCGTGACGTACCACCACCGGCCTATATGATCAATTCTGGCCTCCTAGAAGACCTTGTCCTAAAATCCTTTCACCCTCAAGCCTTTTGCCTGGGAATCTGGGATAGTACTAGTGAAGATGAGACTGAGCAGGGGAAAAACTTTTAGCTTGATTTCTCTAGCAGTGACGAGGAAGAAGTAAGGGGAATGACGCGCAGTGGTCGTTTTTACAATGATATGGCAGATAAGAGTAAAGAAGTTTTGACAGATGGTAGAGAAGTGGTTGAGACTGCAGAAAATACTGAAGGGGATTTAGTGCTGAGGTAATTGAGGAAGACTAGAGCACAAGTGAGTATCTGGGAACTGTTATGTGCATATCGGGAGCATAGACAAGCCATGGTTGAGGCCTTGAGCAAGATTGTGGTACCGGAAGACGCCAACCCCGCAATGTTTGTTGGGTCGGTTCAGAAGGAAGCTTTGCAGATATCTTTTTCTGAGGATGAACTCCCAGCCGAGGGGAGGAATCATAACAGGCCTCTATTTATCAGGGCCGAGGTGAGGGGCAAGAGAACTTCATGTGTGATGGTGGATGACGGTTCATCCATCAATGTGTGCCCGCTGAAAATTCTGACGAGATTGGGTATGAAAGCAACAGACTTGAACCCCTCCAGTATGACTATTAAGGCTTATGATGACAGTAAAATGGGAGTTGAGGGTACCTTTGTGGCTATGGTCAAGGTAGGACCGATTGAAGATGAGGTTGAGTTCACAGTACTTGACATCCCGACTACTTTCTCCTTATTTTGGGAAGGCCTTGGTTTCACAAACTTGGGGGCGTGCCTTCCACTTTACATCAGATGATCAAGTTCCCGTATGAGGGATAAGTTGTTACTATCCGGGCTGAGTTAGATAATGCCGTGGCTGCCTTGGAGATACAACCTTTCACGAGGTTTCAGGTGTCAGCTACTTTTGAGGAGTGGGTGGATCCTAGGGTGGCTAGGATTATGGAGAAAATGAAGTTCGAGCCGGGTAAAGGTTCAAAATTACCAGATTTCAGAGGATAGACTACTCGGAAGGGTTTGAGGTACAAGTTTGATGAAGAAAAGACAAAGGTCAAGAAAAAGGGCCTGAAACTGATGGAATGTTTTGTGAAAGAATCAGGATATCAAGGGGAGCCTGAACCTGTGGAAGTTAATGGAATTGTGGTACATGGGTTTGAGATCTTCCAGGATATGTTGGGTAAGAAGCTGATAGTTGAAGAAATTGTGAAGAAAGAAGAAGAGAATTGGGAGGAGGAACTAATGAAGTTGGAGAGCCTGACTCTGGGAGAGGACGAAAAGTCTGAGGAAGACCTGATTGCAGAGGAAGTAGTGTCTATAGATGATGAAGACATTTACCTTCCTGATTTGTTTGAATGTACTTCCGCATTATCCAATAATAAAGACATTTCTTTTGCTTACTTGCCTGAGTCATTTCCACTTACTCTGCACGAATCAAGCATATTTGATATCAGTTAGGCCAGAACTACTGCACTTAACTTGGGTACGCTTGAGAACCCCAAAGAAATTCTGATTGTAAGTGAAGTTACCTCTGAAGAGAGGGAGAAACTAGAAGAAGTGTTGGTCAGATATGCCAAAGTGTTTGCTTGGTCCTATGAGGACATGCCTGGGGTAGACAGAAACATTGCCCAGCACACAATACCAACTTATCCGAATATGAGGCCGGTAAAACAGAAACTCTGACGGATGAGACCAGAATGGGCTGAGAAAGTCAGAGAGGAAGCTAAGAAACAGATGGATGTAGGGTTTCTAGAAGTAGTAAAGTATCCTGAGTGGTTGGCTAATATAGTACCGGTGCCAAAGAAAGATGGGCAAGTCAGAATGTGTGTAGACTACAGAGATCTCAACAAGGCTTGTCCGAAAGATGATTTTCCTCTGCCGCATATAGATGTTCTGGTTGATAGTGCGGCTTTATCTGCTATGTATTCATTTGCAGATGGGTTTTCAGGTTACAATCAGGTTCTCATGGCCGAGGAAAACAAACACAAGACTGCATTTGTTACTGAGTGGGGTACTTATTGTTACAAGGTTATGCCGTTTGAGCTTAAGAATGCGGGAGCTACCTATCAGCGGATGGCCACTACACTTTTCCATGACTTGATGCACAAAGAGATTGAGGTATATGTGGATGACATGATGGTGAAATCAGAGACAAGAGTTGGGCATATTGAAGCACTGGAAAGGTTCCATCAGAGAGTTGACAGATACAACCTGTGGCTTAATCCCAAGAAATGTGTGTTTGGGGTGACATCAGGGAAATTGCTTGGTCATACAGTGGGAATGGACGGAATAGAGGTAGACTCCGAAAAGATCAAGGCAATCACAGAAATGCCTGCACCGAAGACATAAAAAGAAGTTAGAGCATTCTTGGGGAGGATTCAGTACATCAGTCGGTTCATCGCCAAGTTAACATCAATATGTGAGCCTATTTTCAAACTGTTGAGAAAAGATCAGCCAGTGAGATGGAATGAACAGTGTCAGACAGCCTTCGATAAAATCAGAGAATACTTGGTAAAGCCTCCTGTATTGAAGCCTCCGAGACCGGGCAGACCTTTGATATTGTATTTGGCTATAGAATCAGAAGCATTGGGGGCAATGATGGTACAGGCAGATGAGACAGGGGTAGAACATGCAGTCTATTATCTGAGTAAGAAGATGCTCCCGTATGAGGCTCGATATCAGGAAGTTGAGAAGATCTATCTTGCGGTGGTATGGGCTTCCAGAAAATTGCGACATTATTTCCAGTCATACAAGATCCAGATAGTGGCCAAGGAAAATCCTCTGAAATATCTTCATTCGGTGCCTTCACTAGTGGGAAAATTGGGCAGATGGTTGGTATTGCTGACAGAGTTTGACATTGAGTATCTCACCTCCAAAGTGATCAAAAGGCGAGCAGTAGCAGAGTTTCTGGCAATGCAACCTGTTGATGGGGGTCAGTACAAGTTTGAATTTCCAGATGAAGAGATCCAAGCAATAACAGTTCAGAGATGGAAGATGTATTTTGACGGAGCAGTGAATTACAAGGGAGCCGGAATTAGGATCGTGATAGTGACCCCCGAGGGAGAGACTTTACCTTTGGCCAAGTGGTTGACATTCAGAGTGACTAATAACATGGCCGAGTATGAAGCATGTGCTTTTGGTTTGACGGCGTTGATAGCCTTGAAGGCCGGGAGTGTGGAAGTCTACGGAGACTCTATGTTGGTGGTCTAGCAGATGCGAGGAGAATGGAATTGAAAGAAGAACAGTTG
>SKCR01013356.1:0-11805 GCA_019454045.1 Zanthoxylum bungeanum
CACCTATGATATTTGATTCGGACTTAATTAATCTTGGATTAATTGCAGAGAAACTTTATCTTGGATAAAGTGCCTTATTTAGAGAGAGAACGATTAATTTAGAATTAATCGATAAAATTATTATATTCGATATAATAATCGAAATTCGATTCGACGTGAAATTAAAATTAGATTTTAATTCGGGCAAACGAGTTAATTTAGAATTAATTCGTTAGCGACGTAAATAATAATTTCGCTAGGCGCAATTATTTATTTAAATTCGATTTAATTAACGTCGCGACGTAAGTTCGGTATTTCGGAAATATCGAACCCAAACGCGTGAGTGTACGTGGGCCCACTTTCATTTGGAAACGTGTGGGTCCACATGACACATGTCATTATATGCATTATTTAATTGTTAATACATTGCATGGTGATAGTGTACAATACACTCAATGGTTTTGCATGGAGTTTGAGTGTTTGACACTCTAAGCCATTGCATGATTTGTGTCATAAGTTTATTATTAATTTAATAAATATTATGGCATAAATATAAATTGATTTTTGTAAAAGGATCAAGATAACTCTCCTCTCTCTCTCACAATGCCGTGACTTCCATTAGGGCAAAGAAGATTTGACTTTCTTTTCTCCATTTGCTAGCACATTGAAGGATCAAAGGAGGTGATAGGGAAACCATCAAAGAGCTTGGAATACACAAAGCTTGGAGCTTCAACTCTTCTTCCTCCCTTGGCCAAAACTTGAAGCTTGGAGATTCAAAGATTTTCTTCATCACTTCTCATCACAAAAGCTTTGTAAGTATGATTCCGCCATACTCCATCTTTTAATATATATTCATTGTTGTATTTCATATGCTTAATCTTTCCTTGGGACATATAATAGAAACCAACAGTACTTAAATTAGGAACGTTATAATTAACTAGTTTGACTAGAGACATTATCTTCTATATCAGTGTTTAATCCGTTGCGGATAAAACTTTTTATATTATAGAACACTAAGTGTTTTATTATATAAAGATGATACTGAGATAAATACATTAGATGTAAATAACAGAATTTATATTTTGAATATATTAAATCTCAAACATATAAAATGACAAATAAATAGCTCAAATTGATTTGATCAATAGAGACTTATTTGTGGCATTGTTGTCTAGGACACAATTTAACGAGACTCGTATATCCACACTTTTGAAGAGGGGGTACTAGGGACTGATTGACTATTCAAATAAGGTCTGCGAATCTAGTTTATTAGGTAAAGTACCTAAAATACTATTTACTTGGTAATAGTATAAGGGCCACCGACCTGTTAGCCCTATTCATGGTGAAGTAAGTGGGCCCATATCTAGCTAGGCTAGATGTGAACATGAATATTTCGTGACCTTAAACGATGTGGCATCACGTTATGGTTATGTGTTTCTTTTGAAGAACACAAATCGGAAAATTTTAGAGTTTCGACAACGAAATAGACAAACAGATCGGCTATAGTATTATACCGTCACGGTAAGACCGTAATGGAAAATACTTAAGCAATAAGTTTCTTATATACTTGAAAGAGTATAGTATTCTTTCAAGAGGACTCCTCCCGGAACACGTCAAAGTGACGGTGTGTCCGAACGGATTAACCGAATCATGTTAGACATGATAAGGCTAATCATGAGTCGCTCTGAGCTACCATTTCCTTCAACGGATAAGTTTTAACAGTGCCATAAAATTTTTAGATAAGGTTCCATATAAATCTGTTTGACAGATGTCATATAGGATATGAACAGGGAAGAAACGAGGTTTCTCATTCCTGATAATTTGGGTATGCCAGGCATAACGTTTGGATGATACCAAACTAAAGACCCAAATTGGAAAGTGCCTATATAGGTTATCCTAAGGGAAACCTTAGTATAGTACTTGTAAATCTCACATGAGAACAATGTGATTGTTGCTCACCATGCGGTTTTTCCTGAGAGGAATACCGATATGCAGTGGTCAGTGGGAGGATAGTGATACTCGATGAAAATCGGAGTAATACTGTTCAAGGCACGAAGTCCTTAATGGAACACAAATAGTTCATCTATGATGAATCTATACCATTAATCTTCAAATACACAAGAAACCGCGTAGATCAGAGAGAGTCAGAAAACAACCTGGGGTATGGTTTCTGATCTCACCTCATAAAGATGTTAATCTTTAAGGTACACCAACTGATTACGTTTGAGGAGTGATACAAGGTATCGACTCCCTATTATGACAAAGTGCCATGAATCCGAAATGGATTCCATGTATAACAACTATTTTGGATACTAGTTGTTGTACCACAAGGCATTGTGCCTATTGGTACATTAAACGTCTTCAAGGAAGACATACATGGAAGGCAACATACCAACGTACAAAGCTGGGCTTTTGACGGAAAGGTATCGTTATCAACATTGTGTTAATAACGGTTCAACCTTTTACCTGTTGCCATGGTAAATCCATTTTGAAGATGCTTGTTGATAACTGCATATTTCATTTATGAAATGTGTCAGTTGCAGATCAAAATCGCTTTCCTGAAAAGGAAACCTTTTGGAGGATGCTTACAACATCCTGACGATTTTGTATAAACCGACAAACAAGGTTTGCGGGTTATTCGATCCATGTTTGGATTGAAACAAGCATAAGGTTCTTGGAACTGACGTTTTGAAATAATCATAATGGTTTATGATTTGACTCAAAACGAAATAATTCTTGTGTATATAAGGAGGTTAGTGGGAGGGCACTGACAATGAAATTCCCATAAAGCAATTGGTGAAAGCTTGGCTTTCATAGATATTCTTTCATAGAATTCTCCGTAGAATTCTGGGAGTAACAACCTTTATTCAAGGAATAAAGATCTACTAGGATAGATTTGGAGTTGTTAACACTCTCTGGAAATTGTACATTTAAAATGTACTTGTATTGGTGTCTCATACGCTTCGAGCATATGGAGTCACAATCGGGTCAATCCAAGTGATAGTCACTGGATTGAAGATTAAGAACATCTGTTAGTATCTGAGAGAACTAAAGATGTTGTCTTAAATTATGGAGTATGAGAACTTGAAGTGACTAGGATCACTGTTGCAAGTTTCCAAACCGGTAAATACTGCGGTACTATAAAGTTTGAACACTGGGACAGTGAGCTGGAAATCTTCCGAGCAAGATAACTGTTGCCGAATAAACAACAAATGCGGATTATTGCTGCAGCTGAGGCAGCAATAGAAGCCATTTGGATCGAAAATAAATCTATTATTAGATATAGTTCTTTTAGCAGCTGAGCTAGGCGTCAGCACAGGCTAAGGAATTAAAGGTCTCATCGACGATCCAGATATATACTTCTATATCATCTGATTCGTTCGGATCATACATCGTGGCGATGTGATGATCGTGTAAATCGCGTCAGACGATAATTAAACAAATCCGCTGACGAAAACCTTTCCTCAGCAATTTGAGCGAACCGTACATAGTTCGGGTGTGGGACACTTGAGTGACTGGCTATGTGCCAAGTGGGAGATTGTTGGACAAAATGACCCATAGCGTCACTATTTGCACAGATCATTGTGTTGTTGTAGCAAATTAACTATGTGACAAGGAAATTGCACTCTCATCATTTGTGATTAGATCACCATAGATATATAAATGAAGAGAGGTCCCTATGATTAGTTCCTGGATTGAGAATGATATGAGACAGTATCAATCCCTGAAGGATTAATCATTAAATATCCCTAGCCGGAGTATTATCGAGACTGGACATCGATAATGCAAAATAGGCTAGTATTGCACTTGTGTGCGTTGTGAGGGCACAACGGCATAGTTCTCATATATATAAGTATTGGATACTTATGCAAGTGCGATAGGAGGTCGTGTTTCACCGATGGTACGGGAAACAGCTTCGCTCTGGATAGACCCCTCGGAATCCCATTGGTATTATGACTATGTGTCTATGGGAGGCCGAAATCAAGGTAGGTGTGTATAGTCTTAACCTGAGACTTACATCGCTAATACTTACGATAATCGATAGACTTTGGTCTTGGTGGTACAGGGCTTTAACCGGTTCTGCGTACACCACTTCTGGGTTTATCAGAGAGTCGTAGTGTATTGGGTGTGATGTCAAGACGGAAGTATCACTTCAGTCATAGTGGAGATGATGTCACGCAGGATACGGTATTAGTGCTCTTAAGTGTTGCGCAACCATCGGGATGTTATGACTAGGTCATGCATATCCGATTATAGAGACTAGTTACCAGACATCCGACATGTGCTTCGGACGGGGCAGACACTTATCCAGCCCCAGCCCTAGCACGTGACTATCCGATACTGGGCCGATATACACAATACTACGGTATACTACGCTTGATACAGATCTATATATTCCTGTAAGAATATTTCTGGAGAATTGGGTAGGCATGGCGTTTTGCTAGAAGCCAACCTTGTCTTGTAAATCGGTATAAACGTAGTACGAGGTACTTACGTGTTCGGATAATCCGACGACCATATTTACTGCCAACATATCCGGAGATCTCATGGGTCGCTTCCTGAAGATTCACCGATGACGTATGACTCGCACTTTAATTAATCTGGGATTAATTAGAGAGAGAGAAAATTAATCTGGGATTAATTGCGGAAATATTTTATCTCGGATAAAATATCGTTAAGAGAGAGAACGATTAATTTGGAATTAATCGATAAATAATATATTCGATATATTATAACGAAATTGATTTCGACGCGGAATTGAAATTAGATTTTAATTCGGGCGAACGAATTAATTTAGAATTAATTCGTTAGCGACGTGAATAGTGATTTCGCTAGGCGTGATCATTTAATTACGACGCGACGGAAAATTCGTTAATTTGGAATTAGCGAATCCGAGCCCACGAGTGATTGCGAGCGCATTCGCATTTCGAATTCGAGCGCGGCACGCAAGTCACATCAAGCGTGAAATCGCTAGTCGCATGATTGGTCAAATCACTTGTCACTTTGAGTGATGTTACATGTTGTCACTTGATTTGAGTGATTGATGTAGAAGTTGAAAAAGCAACATTTGCTTTTACTTTTTGACTTTAGTAGTTAATGAAAAGTAAAAAGAATTGGTAAATGGTTTTTTATTATTTTAGAAATTATAAAAACCTATTACATTTTTATTTCCTTTTACTTTTCTCTCTCTCTTTTTACGCATCTCTTCCTCTCTCCCTCTCTTTTCTCTCCTTCTTCTTCCACTTTCGGCTTGGAGCCGATTTCTTCTCCAAAAATTATGGTTTGACCGAAATTTTGAGAAGCAAATGAAGAAGAGTAGTGCTAGCACACACATAGGTTATATTATGGTGATAGGGAAACGAATTTGTGAGCTTGGATTTATTTTTGGAGCTTGAAGCTTTGAGCTTCCATGGAGTCATCAATGGCCGAATTTTGAAGGCATCAAAACAGCCCCAACCGAGCATCACAGCAGCTCAATGGAGTTCAAAACCGAGCTTCAACAAAGAGGAAAATGGATCTTGTTCCATGCATCCAAAACCGTTCAATGTGAGTTATTCCGCACCTCCTTTGATATGTATTCAACTCGTTTTTATGCATGATTTATGATCTTGGGACTTGATTGAAACTCAAAAATTTGGGTATTGGATACTAAAGCAAGTGTAATAGGAGGATTTGTTTGCTGATGGTACGGAAACAGCTTCGCTCTGGATAGACCCCTCGGAATCCCATTGGTAGTATGACTATGTGTCAGTGGGAATCCGAATCAGGGTAGGTGTATTTGGTCTTAACCTGAGACTTACATCGCTAATACTTGCGACAATCAGTACGCTTTGGTTTTGGTCGTCTGGGACTTTAACAGGTTATGTGTACGCCTCTTCTGGCTTTATTGAGAATCGTAGTTTATTGGGTGTGATGTCAAGATGGAAGTGTCACTTCAGTCATATGGAGATAATGATCACGTAGGATACAAAACTGGTACTCTAATATGTTGCAACTATCAGGATAATATGACAATGTCATGATTATCTAATTAAAGAGATTAGTTGCTAGTGATCCGATATATACTTCGTACGGGGCAGACACAATTCCAACCCCAGGCCTAGCATGTGACATCTGATACTGGATTGTAATATGTAATACTTAGTATACTACGCTTGATTAAGGGTATGTATTCCTTAAAAGAATATTTCTGGAGAATTGGGTAGGCATGGTGCTTTGCTAGAAGCCAACCATGTCTTGTAAATCGGTAAGAACGTGGTACGGGGTACGCACGTATTCGGATAGTCCGATGACCGAATTTACTGCCAACATATCCAGGAATCTCATGGGTCGCTTCCCAAAGATTCACCGATGATATTTGACTCGAACAGAATTAATCTGGGATTAATTATGAGAGAGAGAAAATTAATCTAGGATTAATTGCGGCAAGAATTTATCTGGGATAAAATTCGGTTAGAAGAGAGAGAACGATTAATTTGGAATTAATCGATTAAATAATATATTCGATATATTAATTGAAATTAGATTTCAATGGGGAATTAAAATTGGATTTTATTTCGGGCAAACGAATTAATTTAGAATTAATTCGTAAGCGACTTTAATAATAATTTTGGGCATAATTATTTAATTAAATTATATTTAATTATGTCGCAACGACAAATTTGTTAATTCGGAATTAAACGTACCCGGGCCCGAGCGAAGTTGCGTGTTGGATTTTTTCGACTTAAATTCGGAATTTACAAGTGGTGGGACCCACTTGACTTACATCAACTAGTTTGACTAGTGATGGAAGTGGTTAAGGTTGAGCGAAGTTGCGTATTGGATTGCTTTTTCAACACACAATCAAAATCCAACACACTCTGTTTTTTAATTATTTGGAATGACATATACCAACTTGGATTTGGTAAATGGAAATTGATTTTTAGAAATCAAATACACAAAAACAAAAACACTCTCTTCTCTCACTCCTTATTGTCGTGACTTCCTCTCCCATTCTTAGAGTTTTTGTTGCAAAAATTCAAATGAGCTAACACTTCAAAGAGTGAATCGGGGTGATAGGGAACCAATTCATTGAGTTAGGAACACAAAGAAAGCTTGGAGCTCTCAACATACATCAAAGTTTTTGAAATCTCAACATCCGATCAATGTAAGTCTTCCTCAACTTCTTGGAATATTCACACACCGAATCATGATTATAGATCCTTGACATGTTCTAGGAACACTAACAAATGGAAGCTATGGTTCTTGGACGAATTTAGGGCTTTCCTTATTCAAACTCAAAACTGGAAAATGAGAAGAGAAAAAGAGAAAAATGCTTACATGGCTTGAAATCAAGCTTGAATCATCATATTAGCTTGAGAAAAAGAAGTAAAAAAAGCCTTAATTGGTTTGAGAAAAATATAGGCATTCACCTTTTTTTTAGGGTGAGAGAAGCGTGAATAGTGTGGTTTTTATAAAGGGATGGGCTGATTTTTTTGTGATAAAAAGGGTTGCAAGATTTGTGCCACATATTCCCACTTAAGGTAAAAATCATAGGTTACTATTCCTCAAATATTGAGCTGTATTTTCGACTAGTTTCTAATTCGATTTTGGGAAAATGTTCAACATGTAAGTTATAGGTAATTGTCTGATATTTATGATGGTATAAATTTCACTGAAATCGGACATCATATAAAAATGTTACGGCCAATCAATTAAAATTAGTCTATTGACTCAGATGAATAGTAAAAGAGGTGCAGAAGCTAAACATTTGTCTGAGACCTCCGGAAGAGATTCTTAGGGTGTGAAACCTTTTTTTAAGTTATTTTTACAGATTCTAAGATGTTATTCTTGATGATTAACAGTACCATACATGATCGCGCTGACAACGGTGTTACATTCTTCATCTCCTTTCGAAACCAATCTCTTATTTGGCTCTCGAAACTCTCTTGTCCTCAACCAAGGACTTCATCGTACTTACCTCCCCAAACATGGTATCTTCCACTACTATGAGCCCCATGCCCCCTATTTGGTTATTATTCTAAATCACTTTCCCTAAACAAGGCTTGTTACGAGATGATTCTGGGGTTCGCCTACCGTCTTCTTCCTCCCATGGCTCTTCTATAGGTTCTGCGCTAGCCACAACTACCAACCTCACCTTGTGTGCATTTCTCCTCCCAATTTCTCGATCTCCGTCCACACTGGCTACCATCTTCCCACATGTTATTTCTTCTCTTCTTCTGTTGGGACTCGCTTCTCCCTGTTCTCTTATAGCCTTCCGAACATTTTCTCTTCCCTAGCACAAGATTTCTTCTATCTTTTTCATCCATTCTACCGTAGAAGTCTCTGAAGCCCTGCGGTTTCCATCTCCTGCCATCGTCTTAATATGTTTTCTACTTTTATATTGATCACCACAAACGGTGCCAACTTTTGATGGCTGTTTTTCATTCCAAGGGTAATTTGGGAAATCAGCCCTCGAATAAATCTCCCTTACTAGTGAATTTGTTTGGTTAGTAGCGAACCAAAGAAAACTTAGCAAACGGACAGATAATCATAAAGATAACGATTTACGTGGTTCAGCGGAGAGTGCCTCCAACCTACCTTCACGGGAGGAAGGGGTGAATTTTATTACCTGCTCGGGGACTAAACCGACCCGATCTACAAGTAGGGTGGTGAGCATACAAAGGTTTATAATTCCTCGGGTTTCACATAATCTCATTATAAATCTCTCAAATGATCGAGTAATGACCAACTTTTTCTCTCTCTCAATCACTAGTTTGTAAGTTCTTATTTTTTGCCAAGTTGTGAGATATGAAAAAATTATTCTCCCTTGAATATGTAGCTTCAACCCCTTTATATAGGCTTTCAAATTCACTATTCAACCACTTACGATGTCAACTCATGTCAATACCATCATAAATTTGTAATTCGAACATATTATACCTTAAGGATTTGACGTTCTCATCTATATCACCGGTATAATATGGATACCTGTGACGAAATGATTATACATATGCAATGAACTCAACTTGCATAGTTCAGCGAGATTTTTTGTGGTCGTCATAATTTACGAGTGAGTGAATTATAGACACGAAATTGGATTCCGTGATGGATAAACATGAACTTAGAGAATCTCACAATAAGTGTACTCATTGAGCACTTGGACAACGCATTATGAATAATATCGATTATTCATAATATTTTATCCAACTAACCGAGTTAATTCGAATCGTTTAATCGTTAAATGAAAATACACATGTTGGGATATTTTTTTATCATTTAACGTGTATTTGTATTTGATACATAATTAGATTAGATACACATTTATTAATAAATGTTGACTTGATACTTGTAAAGTAAATTAATAAGTAGACTAAATAATGAATTATACAATTTAATTTTTTTACTTTACAAGTGTAACAAGCCTATTTGTTATATAATATACATTAATGTAATATATGTTATTTATTAAGCCAAGTATTTAGCATTATCACTAAGTGTTGGTTTCTATAATTAGTCCCAAAGAAAGATTAAGCCATAGAAATACAAATAACATACATGTAAAGCTAGAAACATGGCGGAATCATACTTACTAAGCTTTGTGACGAAAATGGTAAAGACAATCCTTGAGTCTTCAAGGTGGAAGTTTCGGCCAAGATGACGAGGAAGAGAAGCTTCAAGTCTTCAAGTGTTCCAAGCTCCAAGGTTGTTTCCCTATCACCTCTTTTGATCCTTCAATGTGCTAGCAAAATGGAGAAATGAAAATGATTTTTCTGCCTTTGGTTTGAAGCTCACGGCGTGAGCAAGGAGAAGGAGAAGAGTGTTAGACTTTTCAATTTTGGTTCTCTTTCTTTTGTTATCAAAACCGTGAGAGACCAAATGAAAAGCAATGATAAGATATCAAATACCAAAATGAATTTTTTAATTAAAAAACCCTTCAAAAACCGTGAAAGGTTTTCCCTCCAAAGGAAAATTCATCATATGCCATCATTATCTCACATTGAGAATAGAGACAATGTATCATCCCTTAAAGGTGACTAGATACATCCATCATCTATTCGTGTCAAGTAATGAGATATCGCAATGTGATTTGCGGATTCCACCCGTTTCAAAATACGAATGTGTCCGTAAACACTTTCGGGCCCAAATTCGCTAATTCCGAATTAACGAATTTCCGTCGCGACGAGAATTAAATAATTACGCCTAGCGGAATTATTATTCAGATTGCTAACGAATTAATTCCAAATTAATTCGTTTGCCCGAATTAAAATCCGATTTTAATTTTGCGTCGAAATCTAATTTCGTTTAATAATATATCGAATATATTATTTTATCGATTAATTCCAAATTAATCGATCTCTCTCTCTCTCCTAATAAGGCATTTTATCCAAGATAAAGTTTCTCCGTAATTAATCCAAGATTAATAAAGTTCAAATCAAACATCATAGGTGAATCTTCAGGAAGCGACCCAAGAGATCTCCGGATATGTTGGCAGTAAATACGGTTGTTGGATAATCCAAACACGTACGTACCTCGTACTACGTTTTTACCGATTTACAAGACAAGGTTGGCTTCTAGCAAAGCGCCATGCCTACCCAATTCTCCAGAAATATTCTTACTGGAATATTAGATCTTTATCAAGCGTAGTATACCGTAGTATCGCGTACATCGATCCAGTATCGGACGATCACATGTTAGGCATGGGGCTGGAATTTGTCTGCCCCGTAAGAAACATATATCGAATATCAAACAACTAGTCTCTTTAAATCGGACAATCCTGACCTGGTCATATTGTCCCGACGGTTGCAACCTTTTATAGAGTACTAGTTCTGTATCCTGCGTGATCATCATCTCCATATGTCTGAAGTGATACTTCCATCTTGACATCACATCCAGTACACTAAGATTCTCGATAAACCCAGAAGAGGCGTACACAGAACCGGTTAAAGCCCCGAACCACCACAACCAAAGTTTATCGATTGTCGCAAGTACTAGCGATGCAAGTCTCAGGTTAAGACCATATACACCTACCCTGATGCGGCCTCCCATAGACACGCAGACATACTACCAATGGGATTCCGCGGGGTCTGTCCAGAGCGAAGGTTTTCCGTACCATCGGTAAAACACAACCTCCTATCGCACTTGCATAAGTATCCAATACTTAAATATATGAGAACTATGCCGTTGTGCCATCACAACTCGCACAAGTACAATACTAGTCTATTCCACATTATCGATGTCCGATCTCGATAATACTCCGACTAGGGATATTTAATGATTAAACCTTTTATTTGATATTGTCTCATATCATCTCAATACGGAACTAATCATATGGACTTTTGCCATTAATATATTAAAGTAAATAATTTTACAACGGCAAAAGGCAATTTCATTATCACATAGTTAATTTTGTACAATAATACAATATCATTTACAAAACAGTGACGCTATGGGTCATAATGTCTAACAATCTCCCACTTGGCCTATAGCCAGTCACTCAAGCATCTAATACTGAACTATGTATATGTCGTTCAAACACTTGCTGAGAACAAGCCCTCGTCAGCGGATCTGCAATGTTGTCATCCGATGTGACCTTCTTGACTTTTACATCGCCATGATGTATAATCTCCCGAATCAGATGGTAAAGCCGAAGAACTGTTAGACATTATGTCCCATAGCGTCACTGTTTGTAAATGATATTGTATTATTGTACAAAATTAACTATGTGATAATGAAATTGCCTTTTGCCGTATTGTAATATTGTTTACTTTGATTTATAAATGGCGAAAGTCCATATGATTAGTACCTGGACTGAGAATGATATGAGACAGTATCAGTCCCCAAAGG
>SKCR01013357.1:0-11751 GCA_019454045.1 Zanthoxylum bungeanum
GCTTATCATCATTAAACATGTCCAACACAATTTAATAACAAAAATCAACCCATTCATATGCTACACAAAGTCTCGGCCAAAGTGGATTTTCATGTCCAATTTAATCCCAATCCAATTGAATCCAAATCAACATTAAATCAACATCCCCAATTGTTTTCAAGTCACATCTAATGAATCAAAAAACAAAATTCCAAGACAATTAACGGCACTCACATTTTCGGCCAACACCAAAATTTTGGGCAAATTTGTTCCAACAAAATTTCAACAAATTGATCCAATCAATTTTCAATTAAAACATATTTAAGCATACTAATTCATCCAATTTCATTAAAACATGCTCAAATACAATTTACCCAATTTTAAGCCCTAAATCAATTTCATGCTTTTCCTTGCTCATGATACCATTGTTAGAGTTTCCTAAGGTCCCAAGGATCAATAAAAAAGCAAGAAACAAGTGCGAATACAAATCAATGAAGTTGCAGAATACTCACATCGATCGGTTGAGCGACGCGGCAAGCAAAAAATCTGATTTTCTGTCTCATGAAGTCACGGCAGTGAGCTGCATCCAGTCCACTGTTTTCGGCCATGTGTCTTCAAGTTTTGAGCTCCAAGCTTCGTCAAACGATTCCCGGCTCATGTGTGGACTTCCCTATCACCTTCGCATGTCTCTCGGAGTGCTAGCTCTCTCTTGATTTTGCCACAAAAATCAAGCACTCTTACTTTCCCTAGCTCACGGTTTTCTGCCCAACAAAAACTAGTGAAGAATGGCAGTGAATGCCGAGAGAGAGAGGAGAATTTTGGAGAGAGAGATGAGAAAAATGTGTTTGTATTATTTTTTGGTAATTGATTTTTCACACAAATACAAAATACCAAAATTATGCTTTAAAAAGTCAAACAATCAAAGCCTTAAAAGCCACCACCACATCAATCAATCAATACATCAATCAATCAATCAAGTGACAAGTTGTGACATCACTCAAAGTGACTAATGATTTGACGCTTGATGCGACTAACGATTTGATGCTTGATTTGACTTGCGTGCCGCACTCGAATTCGAAATGCGAATGCGCTCGCAAATAATCTCAGGCTCGGGTTCGCTAATTCCAAATTAATGAATTTTCCGTTGCGTGGTAATTAAATGATTACGCCTAGCGAAATCACTATTCACGTCGCTAACGAATTAATTCTAAATTAATTCGTTCGCCCGAATTAAAATCTAATTTTAATTCCGCGTCGAAATCCAATTTCGTTTAATATATCGAATATATTAATTAATCGATTAATTCTAAATTAATCGTTTTTCTCTCTCTTAATGATATTTTATCCCAGATAAAATATCTCTGTAATTAATCCCAGATTAATTTTCTCTCTCTTCTAATTAATCCCATATTAATTTAGAGTGCGAGTCATACGTCATCGGTGAATCTTCGGGAAGCGATCCATGAGATCCCCGGATATGTTGGCAGTAAATACGGTCGTCGGACTATCCGAACACGTAAGTACCAAGTACTACGTTTTATACGATTTACAAGACAAGGTTGGCTTCTAGCAAAGCGCCATGCCTACCCAATTCTCCAGAAATATCCTTACAGAATAAAAGATCTATATCAGGCGTAGTATACATAGTATTGTGTATTTCGATCCAGTATCGGATGATCACATGCAAGGCCTGGGGCTGGTACAGTGTCTGCCCCGTACGAAGCATATATCGGATGACGAGCACTAGTCTCTTATATCGGATAATCATGACCAAGTCATATATCTCGACGGTTTCACAACTTTTTAAAAGACCAGTTCTGTATCCCTACGCGATCATCATATCCATATGACTGGAGTGACACTTCCGTCTTGACATCACACCCAACACACTACGATTCTCAATACCACCCAGCATAGGCGTACACAGAACCTGTTAAAGCCCTGGACGACCGCAACCAAAGTATATTGATTGTCGCAAGTATTAGCGGTGCAAGTCTCAGGTTAAGACCAAATACACCTACCCTAATTTCGGACTTCCATAGACACATAGTCATACTACCAATGTAATTCCGAGGGGTCTATCCAGAGCGAAGCTGTTTCCCGTACCATCGGTAAAACACAACCTCCTATTACACTTGCATGAGTATCTTATACCCAAATACATGAGAACTATGCCGTTGTACCCTCCCAACGCGCACAAGTGTGATACTAGTCTTTTACGTATTTATCGATGTCCAATCTTGATAATACTCTGTACTAGGATATTTAATGATTTATCCTTCGTGGACTGATACTGTCTCATATCATTCTCAATCCAGGAACAAATCACAGGGACCTCCTATCATTTATATATCTAGGTGATCTAATCACAAATGATAAGAGTGCAATCTCCTTTGTCACATAGTTAATTTGTACAACAACACCATGATCTGTACAAATAGTTACGCTATGGGTCATAATTGTCCAACACTGTCTCATATATCATCTCAATCTGGACTAATCTATGGACCTTATATCATTTATAACATCTTGGTGATCTAATCACAAATGATAAAAGAGCAATTTCATTTGTCAAATAGTTAATTTGTATAACACACCATGATCTGTACAATAGTGATGCTATGGGTCATAACTGTCCAACACTTCCCTCGATGACAGTCTAACATGTTATGATTTTCTTTTAATTTGTATCTTCCATGATCACCCTCCCTATGCGTATATGACTGTGCCTCTACTGGTTCATCCGGAGCTCCCTTCATTGTGTTATAAGGCCAAAACTGGAATCATTGGGCCAGTCTTCAAATGCAGTTGATTTTGATTCACTGGTCGGGTCGAACACCTCTATGTCTTTGGTTGAGACCCCTATACTTAGGAAAGACCTTGGGTCCCCATCTTGGCAAGTGAAATCCCTTTAACAACCCTTCTTCATATTTCAAATCTTCTCGAGTCTGAAAAATTCAACACAACACAAACATTATTTTCCAATGCGTGCGTTATTACAATCAAGATTACACTAAAAATAAGCATAGATAAATAAATACATCAACATTTCACACCCATAAGGAAAATCACAAAATCACGATAATAATAGGGTTCAATCAAAATCTAAAATTGAAATATCCTGAAATTTTCGAAGTATTTATGAAAATATAGGTTCGAGATAAATATCTTGTGATGTTGATGAAGTCGAGAATTTTATATTTTAATGTTGAAAATTATGTCATGATGATTTAAAGTTTTGTTTTAAAGTCTCGGGATTGCGTGAATTTGGAAGGACTAAATCAGATAAAGTTTTATTTTCGGCTGAAAAAAATAGAAAATGAAATCCAATTGAATGATTTTTAAATCGTTTGGGGCTCATTTTTCCAAGACGAAAAAATTTCATGCTGAGCACTTTGTAGGACACAGAAATCGGCGAAGCTGTTCTAGGCTCGCGCGCCCGGTCGGGAGTACGGAGTAGCCCGCGGGGGACTAAACCGAGAATAAAGAAGTCACCACCCAGTGTGAACCGGGAAATGATTTAAGTTAAGGCCGCACTCATCCCTCGCAAGGGAAGACCTCAAACTGTTGGGTTCGGAATGGTCCATTACTTATGTCACTTGTAATGAACGAATTTGGCAATTTTAACCAAGTCTACGCAACATACATTTGCAAAAGTAATCTACATCTAAATTCATATATGGCCTAAATCTAAGTTTGCATGCATAAAAAAATAAGTCGGAATAGCAGTAAATACACAACTCATGAATACGTAAAATTAACACATGCGGAAACATAGATAAATCATGCTTAGAAAATAAATAACATATTAAACGACTAAATCATACTTAGAAAAATAAATAACAGTGCCCTCAGGTCTAACCTCTTAAGTCGTCTCTTGGAAGTGCGTTTCACGGTTGTCGGAAGGGTTGATGCTCCCCAACTTTTCCGATTTACTAGTTTTCAGATTTCCTTCGTTGCCTCGCTGTTTTGGGCTGTCGTTTGCTCACTATTTCTGCGGTATTTGGGCAGTGTTTCAGGGCAGAATTTTCGGTGGTAAGTGGGGTAGATTTTCTGGTGGACAGTTTGTGCGGTAGTTTGAGGGAGTTTCAGGGGCTGTTTGGTGCGGTTTATGGGTGCAGGTCAGGGATTGTATGGTGCGTGAATGAAGGACTGATTTGGTGTGGTTTAGGGACTGTGATGGTGCAGTTTATGGGTGCATGTCAGGGACTATGTGGGTGCGTGAATGAGGCTTTGTAAAGAACGTGGGTGCATGTCAGGGACTGTTGAAGAAATCGGTCTTGAGACCGTGAGAGAAGAAGAAAAGATCTTGGCTCCAAAAAGCCCTAATCCGTAAAAGAGAGAGAGAGATTGGAAAAAGAAAATGTAAAAGGTTTATTTATATTTTCCAAAAATTTAAAAAATAAATCATTACCTTTTTTCAATTTCAAAAAACAAACATTAAATAATTTCTTTCAATCACCTCACATCAATCCTCAGTCACATCACTCACTCAAAGTGACATGTGATTTGACGCTTGATGTGACTAATGATTTGACGCTTTATTTGACTTGCGTGTCGCACTCGAATTCGAAATGCGAATGCGCTCGCAAACAATCACGGGCTCGGGTTTCGCTAAATCCAAATTAACGAATTATCGTTACGTCGTAATTAAATGATTACGCCTAGCGAAATCACTTTCATGTCGCTAACGAATTAATTCTAAATTAATTCGTTCGCCCGAATTAAAATCTAATTTTAATTCCGCTCGAAATCAAATTTCGTATAATATATCAAATATATTATTTTTTTTACCGATTAATTCCAAATTAATCGTTCTCTCTCTTTAATTGATATTTTATCCTAGATAAAATATCTCCGCAATTAATCCCATATTAATTTTCTCTCTCTTAAATTAATCCCAGATTAATTAAAGTGCGAGTCATACGTCATCGGTGAATCTCCGGGGAGCGACCCATGAGATCTCCAGATATGTTGGCAGTAAATCGGGTCGTCGGACTATCCGAACACGTAAGTACCTCATACTACATTTACATCGATTCACAAGACAAGGTTGGCTTCTAGCAAAGCGCCATGCCTACCCAATTCTCCAAAAACATGCTTACATGAATAAGCGATCTATATCAGGCGTAGTATACGTGGTATTGCGTATTTCGATCCAAAATCGGATGATCACGTGCTAGGCCTGGGGCTGGAATCGTGTCTGCCCCGTACGAAGCACATGTCGAATCTCTGGTAACTAGTCTCTATATCGGATAAACATGACCTTGCCATTTTATCCCGATGACTGCAGTACTAAAGAGAACCAGTACCGTATCCTACGTGACCATCAACTCCATATGACTGAGAGTAACACTTCCGTCTTGACATCACACCCAACACACTACGATTCTCAATATACCCACATTGGCGTACACAGAACCGGTTAAAGCCCTGGACGACCTCAACCAAAGCATATTGATTGTCGTATGTATTAGCGGTGTGCAAGTCTCAGGTTAAGACCAAATACACCTACCCTGATTTCGGACTTCCATAGACACATAGTCATACTACCAATGGAATTCCGAAGGGGTCTAATCCAGAGCGAAGCTTGTTTCCCGTACCATCGGTAAAACACAACCTCCTATTACACTTGCATGAATATCCTATACCTAAATATATGAGAACTATGCTGTTGTGCCCTCACAACGCGCACAAGTGTAATACCAGTCTTTTACGTATTTATCGATGTCCAATCTCGATAATACTCTGACTAGGGATATTTAATGATTTATCCTTTGTGGACTGATACTGTCTCATATCATTCTCCGTCCAGGAACAAATCATATGAACCTCTCATCATTTATACATCTAGCTGATCTAATCACAAATGATAAGAGTGCAATATCATTTGTCACATTGTTAATTTGTACAACAACACAATGATCTGTACAAATAGTGACGCTATGGGTCATAATTGTCCTACAATCTCCCACTTGGCCTATAGCCAGTCACTCGAGTGTCTACCACCCGAACTATGTACGGTTGGCTCAAATTGCTGAGAAAAGGTTTTCGTCAGCGGATTTTCATGATTATCGTCTGATGCAATTATTCGATCATCACATCGCCACGATGTATGATCCCAACGAATCAGATGAATATCGAAGTATTTATCTGGATCGTTGATGAGACCATTAATTCTTTAGCATGTGCTGAAGCCTAGCTCAGCTGCTAAGAGAACTATATCTAATCTAATTAGATTTTATCAACCCCAGAAGGCTTCTATTGCTGCCTCAGCTGCAACAATAATCCAAATTTATTGTTTATTCGGTAACAGTATCTTGCTTTGAAGATTTCCAGCTCACTGTACCGTTATTCTACTGTATAGTACCGTTTGCGACTTTTAGTCATTTTATCGGTTTAGGAAACTTGCTACAGTGATCCCATTCACTTCAAGTTCTCATTCTCCATAGTTTAAGACAGCATCCTTAGATCTCTAAGATACTAACAGATGTTCTTAACATCAATCCGGTGACTATCACTTGGATTGGCCCATTTGTGAATCATATGCTCAAAGCGTATGAGACACTAGGTCGCGTACATTTTACAATGTACGATTCCACGGAGAGTTTTCGAAAGCCAAGCTTTCGCCGATTTTTATGGGAATATCATTTCCAAGAAATGACACATTATCATTATTTATAGGACAGTCACTGTCAGTGCGCTCCCACTAACCCTCTTATATACACAAGAATCTTTTCGTTTTGAATCAAATCATATAGTATTATGATTACATCAAACGATAATTCCTAGAACCAATGCTTGCTTCAATCCAAACATGGATCGATTAACCTGCAAACCTTGTTTGCTAGTTTTGGTACGACAAAACCGACAGATGTTATAAACATCCACCAAAGGTTTCCTTTTCAGGAAAGCGATTTTCCCGTTCCAGCTGTCATATTTCATAAATGAAAAATGCAGCATTAGCAATCATTATCCAAATGGATTTACCGTGGCAACAGGTAAAAGTTTGAATCGCAATCAACACAATGTTGATAACGATACCTTTCCGCTAAAAGCCTAGCTTTATACGTTGGTATGTTCCCTTCCATGTATGTCTTCCTTGAAGACTTATAAAGTACTAGTAGGCACAATGCCTTACGGTACATCAACTAGTATCCAAACTTGTTGACATACATGGAATCCATTTCGGACTCATGGCACTTTGCCATAATAGGGAGTCGATACCTTGTATCACTTCCTCATACGTAGTCAGTTGGTATACCTCAAAAGATTGACATCTTTACGAGGTGAGATCAGAAACCCATACCCCAGGTTGTTTTCTGAATCTCTCCGACTCACGCGGTTCTTGTGTATTCAAAGATTAATGGTAATAGTTACATCCTTGATGAACTATTTGTGTTCCATTAAGGATTCGGTGCCTTGAATAGTATCACTCCGATTTTCATCGAGTTTTACTATCCTCCCACTTACCACTGCACATCGGTATTCCTCTCAGGAAAACCCCATGGCGAGCAACAATCCAATTATTCTCAAGTGAGTTGTATAAGTACAATACTTTGGTATCCCTAAGATATCCTACAATTGGCACTTATCAAATTTGGGTTTTAGTTTGGTATCATCCAAACATATGCCTAGCATTCCCAAATTTAACAGGAATGTGAAACCCGGTTCCTTTCCCGTTCATATCTAATATGTTATCTATCAAACAAATATTTATGGATCCTTATTCAAAATAAGTTCTTGCACTGTTTAGCGTATTCGTTGAAGGAAATGGTAGCTCAGAGCGACTCGTGATTAACGTTATCATTCTAACAAAATTTGGTTAATCTTGTTCGGACACACCGTCAAACTGACGTGTACCGGGAGGAGTCCTCTTTGAAAGAATACTATACTCTTTCAAGTATACGAGAAACTTATTACTTAAGTATTTTTCCATTATGGTCTTACCGTGACGGTTTAATACTTATAGCCGATATGTTTGTCTATTTCGTGTCGAAACTGTGAAAGTTTCCGATTTGTGTTTTAAAAGAAACACATAACCATACGCGATGCCACATCCGTAAGGTCACGAAATATTCATATCCATATCTAGCATAACTAGACATGGGCCCACTTGCTTCACTATGAACTAGGGCTAACAGATCAGTGGCATTTACACTTTTACCAAGTAATATAGTGAGGCAATTTGCCCAATAACTAGATTCTTAGACTTTATTTGAATAGAATCAAATTAGTCATAGTACCCACTCTTCGAAAGTGTGGATATACGATTCTTGTTTAATAGTGTCCCTGACAACTATGCCACATCCAAGTTTCTTAATTGATCAAATCAATTTGAGCTAATTGTTTGTCATGTTATATATTTGAGATATATTTATATTCAAAATATAAATGCTGTTATTCACATCTAATGTGTTTATCTCAATATCATCTTTATATAATAAAACACTTTAGTGTTCTAGAATATAAAGGTTCACCCGCAGCGGGTTAAACATTGATATAGAGATAATGTATCTAGTCAAACTAGTTACATTATAACAGTTTCCTAATTTAGGTACATACCCGAAGGTAGTTCCTAAATTCAGGTATCTACGGTTAAAGCAGCGACTTTCGTCCCGTTTTCAATTCGCAGATAAATCTCAATTGAAGTCAGAATCATGTTCAAAACAGATTCTGAACATCAATACATATATTTTATGTACCACACTAAGTATTTAAAATCTAATTTTAATACTAGCTGTGAACATAATTATGACAATCATTTTTAAAGTCAGAGCCTTGCTCGTCTTCAATTCCTTCTTAGGATATGTCCTTTTATCTTCCTAGAAAATTATAATGATTTTACCTTTGCCCTTTTCCACACTCCAGAAGCCTTTGGCCAATATCGAAGTAGGGTGCGTCTAGCGCTACTTGCCTAATTGCAAAGTTTGACTTTTCTCCTTGAGAATAGTCATTAACCCTCCAAGAGTTAACTATTGCATTTATTTACTTCTAAAATCTAAGTATAGATTTATGAAGATCCTTCAATTTCAATATCATACTTTAAGAATCTAATCCTTAGTTCTGATAAAGAAATTAAGGAGTCTATATGACAAGTATAATGGATTAAGCACTAAAGTTATCATTACATGAATATTCCAAATATCATGTTCCACTTATTAGCTTCACTCCAGACTTAGGCCTAATTTGTTATTTTATCAAATAAACTAACTTACTATATTTCCAGGACCATCCTGAAATATTATTCCCAATTATAAAAATTAAGTCATTTAAATACATTTTCCCTAGGATTATGTTTTAAATACTAATCTTTCATTTTATCTTGATTCTAATAGTCCAACTATTTAATCAATGATTTGTGGAACTATGTATTATATTGATTATTATAGTCCAACTATACAATCAAATATAATTTAAATTAATTAACCTCAATTACATTGATTACTATAATCCAATTATAAAATCAACTGTAAATCGAAATTAATTAATTCAAATATATTGATTACTATAATCCAATTATATAATCAACTATAATACAGTCCAACTTGCTTATAAAAACAACATTTAAATATTAGTCCAACTAACATTTAATTGATATCGACAAAATATTTGAAATGAGCGCGTATGGTGAGTAATTGAACGGATATTGCAACTCAATTCTTGCCTCCCACTATTTTTCGGCGAGCCTCCAACCCTCTGTCGAGTACTCGGGAAACCGTGTTTCCTAGTGGGCTAGGATCCCGTTAAATATCACACAATCTTGACTTTGGCCAACAAATTGTATGATAATTAACTAGGTATATCTCTAAGATCGATTGGATCCAATCCAATTCCTAGATCCAGTAGGTGGACATCCAAGTCCGAAACATATATCTTATATATGCCAATATAACCAATATATTGCCTAACCTTTTTCCTCTGAATCAACTAAGCCTTGGCTTTGGCACAACAAATTTAGTGATCCCAGTCAAGCGCGACCCATTGACCATGGAAAGCTTCGTAATCAATGTCGATGGACAAGAAGTGGTCTTTACTTTGGCCAACAAACCACAACTTGGACAAGACACTGATATGGAACAAAGCCTTCGTGATTCAAACACATCTTCGACAGACAAAGGCCTTGACTTTGGCCAACAAACCAATGTCGTCTCGGATCTTGAGTGAGAATCACTCAATGGAAGGAAAGACGCTTAATATTTAGCGAGGGTTTTTCGCGTGCAAATTGGCAACCAATTTATTATCTTTGTTAAGGTTTCATCATCATACACCCTTAAACATGCATTCTAAACACATAATAAAGCGCGTATGTAAAAGTAATAATGATATGCGGATGAATATTTTACATTGATCCTAGATCAAATCTCTCTCTTTCTCTCTCCAGCTAGCACATGTATTTACTTCTACCCGTTACAACTACACTTCTAAAGAAACCTCATTTACATTGAGGGGAATTGGTGAGAAGAGAATACAGAAATAAGAGATAAGGCTGGACTCGCAGGTCCAATTAATAAATCAAATTTATTACAATTTCCAAAATTGCCCCACCCGACTAATATCCATCTGATATACATTATTCATGCATCGCAACCATGTATTCACACAAGCATGTTATCAATCAATCTAATCAAATTAATTAATCTGATAATTAGTGATCATCCAATGTTCAAACACACGATTTGATTTTGTTCGAGTCAAACTCGTTTTGCGAATAAGTACTCAAAGTACGATTCTCGAATTATATTAAATTACATAATTAAATCCATTTAATACGCATTTAATTCTAATTCACTATTTAATTCCAAATTAAATATTACACTTTATAAAATAAACCTTTACGACTTAAATTCCGAATTTAATCGTTACGGGTCTCAAAGCCCGATTAATATCCAATATTAATTTAATTAAAGTCCAATGGGCTTTTAATTAATTTCTTCAAGGCGTGGACTTTTGGTCAACTCGGATCAAACCAAATAACCAAAATCCAATCCGGGAGTTACCCCAAAAGCCCAGAAATCAATTTAGGCCCATTAGGCCCAATTAAACTTTAAAGGTTCATTAGTCGCATTTAGACCTTTTGGAAGCGGTTTTGGGCGTAATTGGATCCAACCAATTTTGCCTAAACCCAACTTTGTACAACAAAGCCCAACAAGCCCAATAACAACTTTAAAAGCCCAAATCCAATTTAAGGCCCAATTTAATTAAATTACAAAATCCAATTTTTACAATTCAATTAAACTAAATTGTATAGCATTTTTAATTATCCAAATCAATATTTCCAAAACACCAAATTTGTCCAATTAATCATGTTTATCATCAATGAATCATGTCCAACATAATTTGATCAAAATCAAACCCAATTAACACATGCTAAAGTCTCGGCCAAATGGAAAAATATGCCCAAATCAAATTCAATCCAATTGAACCAATCAAACATAAATCAATATCCCCTAATGATTTCTAACACATCCAATGATCAAAAAATCAAAATTCCAAGACAATTTTAGGGTTCTAATTTTCGGCCAACATAAGCCAAATTGGAGAAATTTGTTCCAAACCAAATTTCTTCAAATTGATCTAACAATCATCAATTAAACATCAATTAAGCATATTCATCAATCCAATTTCATCAAATAATGCCCAAATTCGTTTTGCCCAATTTTAGCCCTAAAATCAATTTCATGCAATCAATAGCTCTGATACCATTGTTGAGTTTAAATCAAGTCCCAAGATCATAGATTAAGCATGAAACAAGTATGAATACAACCAAAG
>SKCR01013358.1:0-12008 GCA_019454045.1 Zanthoxylum bungeanum
TTTTATTAACTGGCCATTAATAAAATTGAACTGGTAAATCTAAAATGAACTAGACATAGGGATTTTAGGTTTAAGACCTTAGACTTAATAGCCCACGATCTTCCTTGAGGATAGATAACCCTTTAATAGATTTCCTTACAGGATAGGAATATACCTGTCGGGCGGGGGTAGCCATAATTGGAACTTAAACTTAATGAATCCAGATAATTTGGTTGACATAGACATATGGTTCAATTGTGTTAAACTGGATATTTGTGTCTGACCATCGACAGAGGCTTACACATAATTTAGTGTTCCAGGTTAATAAATCAATATATTACCCAACTTTAAGATAACCACTTCATCTTTAAAATGATATTGGAAGAAATCACAACCCTAGATAGTTTTTAATATTAAATTTTCTTAAAATCTACTTTCGAACAATGTTATTTACTGTTTTTTAAATTTAGAATCGTCACCATTTCAAATCAATCAAACAACCTGTTAGATACTAGTAATCATTTGACCTCATAAAATTAATAGATTAGATATTAAGTCCTCGTGGGATCGATATTTTTATACTATTTGAACGATACGTGCGTTTGCGTTATACGTGTGTGTTTACGCCGGTCACTCTAGCATTTAGAGTTGAAATATTTCATCCCTAAAGGTCTTCTACGTTGAAATAAAATTTTGACGCGAAAGCTTGGTTGATGAAGGTATTTAGCGTCAAAAACCGATTTCGACACTAAAAGTATTTACTTTTAGCCTCCAAAATGATTTTCGACGTTAAAAGATAATTACTTCTAGCAACAAAATATTCCGTTACTGAATATATACTCTTAGCGTCGAAATCTGTTTTTCACGCTAATACCTTCCTCGATCAATCTTTCGTGTTAAAATTTTACTCCAACACATAAGACCTTTAGCGTCGAAATTTTGACTTTTAGCAACGAAATTTTTCGACACTAAAATGCCATTTTCTTGTAGTGAGAACATTTTCATCAGCGACGATCTCTTGATTGTATTTTGTGTTTGCAGATTTCTGACATTGTTTATCGGCCTGACCAATAGTAATAGTAGATCAAATCAGCACGCTCTGTAGTTCACTAATCAAACAAATTTATTTGTTCAATATTAGGCAGGACTTCGGAATATGCCCTCTATTATTCGTGTTAGAGCCTGAATTGATGATTGTTTATATTTCAATATGAATGTATTTCATTATATAAGTATTTATATAAGTGAAATAGGAAGCTAAAATCGGTAGTAAATAACCTAACTATGTACAATAATAAAGTTAATATCATAACCATAATCTCGGGGATTGTCTCCATAATATGTGTATATTATTTCTTCAACACTCCCTTCAAATTCAAGCTGGTGGAAGTGAAGCAAGTTTGATTTAGGAAACCAACTTATGAAATTATCCTGGAAGTTAAGGCTTGGAAAAAAGATCAGTAGGCTTGTCTTCAGAGGAAATTTCATGAAGTTGTATAGTGTCCAGAGAGATATATTGACTAACAAAATGACAACCAGTCTCAATTTATTACGTGCGCTCATGGTAGACATCATTATATACAATGTAAATGGCACTTTTGTTATCATAGTAGAGAGGTGTGGCACCAGAATGTGAAACTCACATGTCAGTGAGGAGCCAACGAAGTCAATTGATTTCTTGGGTAGTATCAACAACAACTCAATATTCAAATTTAGTGCTAGAATGAGAGATAAAAAATTATTTCTTGCTACACTAAGAAATAAGAGAAACACTCAAAAAGATACAAAGACCAATCCTATAACATCGATTAGTGGGATTATCTGCCCAATTAGCATCGAATAGACATAAAGCTCAAGAGAAAAGTGAGCTGAAAATTAAAGATCATGAAATATAGTTCCTTTAATGTAGCGAATGAGATGAAGAACAACTTCATAGTGAGTAAAACTATGTGATGACCTAAATTGACTAATAACATGAACAACATATGCAATATCAGGCCGGATAACTGTCAAATAGACTATGCTATCAACTAACTGTCGCTAGATAGTAACATCGAGAAAACGAGTACCATATGTTACTGTAAGCTTAGTCTTATGATCAAAAGTTGTTGATGTGATCTTACTGTCAGTCAACCATGACCGGGTAAGGAGATCAAAGGCGTACTTAGTCTAAGAGAGATAATAATCAGTCTAACTAGAGAGTAACTCAAGACCAAGAAAGTAATTGAGATGACCAAGATTTTTCATCTCAAAATATTATTGACGAGATATCTTGAGAGTATAACCCTGGTTTACTTGCCGAATAAAAAGAGTTGAATCATAAACATTCGATGTAAATCTAAGTTGAGAAACTATGGTACTGAACTTTTCAAACCATGAAAGAAGATCGTGTTTAAGTCCATATAATGCCTGAAGAAGTTTATATACTTTGTGAGGAGGATGGGGATGGCTAAGAAGTGATTTCATATAAAATTCTTCGAAGATATCACTATTAAGATATACATTCTCATATCTATTTGAAATAATATCTACTGACGAGAGACTGTAACATCTAGTAAGTTATGACGGAAGTAAGGTGAGCAACATAAGCAAAGTCTCTTCATAATCAATTACATACTCTTAAGAGAAGTCATTTGTAACAAGATGGGTTTTTTACCGTTCAATAAACCTATCTGATTTACTTTTTTATTTTACAGATCCATTTACACCCAATAGCATACTTATTTGGTGGAAGATCAATCAATTCCCAAGTTTGTATTTTTTAAGAGCTTACAACTCCTCAATGATAGATAGTTGCCAAATAAGGTTAGAATTGGTGTCAGAATAAAATAGAGGTTCGTAAAGGGTAAGAGTAGCGGAAAAAAGAGTGAAAATCTTTAAGTTTGACAGGAAATTCTACAACTTTATTAGAACATCGAATGGGAGGAAGATTATATGAGGATGATGCAAGAGAGATGGATTTGTTAGTAGTAGATCTGTTAGCTGGTATAAACAAGTCAGGATCGGCTATAAGAGTGTCAGTAGCAGCTATTGGAGACTAACATGTGTCATCATCAGGGAATAACTCAATTGTATTATATGTTTACAAGATATTAGGTGAATGAGGTATATATAGAAATTTGGAGACATATAAGAACATTTTATCTTCCCAAAAGATGACATGATAAGAGATATAAAAGCGATTGGAGATAGGATCCCAACACTAGTAACACTTATGTTCAATGCCAAACCCTAAGAAACAACATAACCTAACCAGAGGTTTTAATTTAGCGCCTTCATTAGGTTGAAGAAGAAAAAATATACAGAACTAAAGACTTCAAGAAGGTTATATTTAAGAGATATATTAAATAATTTTTCATAAATTGATTGATTTGATAGGACTGGAGATGAGATTCAATTAATGGTATATATTCTAGTGAGAGCATCCTCACCCCAAAAACATTCTAGACATGAAGAAGATATGTGAAGAACATTAACTATATCTAAGATATGTCTATGTTTTTGTTGAGACTTTCAGGATAAGATCAATGAAAATGTTGGGATTTATGCCCTAGAGCTTCATGTGTTGTAAACGAAATTATTTATTGAAGTAAAATATGCTTTAACTCATTTATCAAATCTGTTTGATTTAAATCGCATATTGTAAATTGTCTTGATTATCTGTGTGAAGTTAGTAATCTAAAATAGTCCATAGAGAGCAAACGAAGTGGGAACTTTGTTTGTGGTTTATCTATAGCTGCGGTCCATTTTATATATTAATATAGTGACTTTGATCCGAGATCTTTCATATAGTGACATGGGAATTGAGGCACCTTGTATGATGTGATCATATAGGACTGGATCCAGATAAATATGAATATCTTTTTAATATCCGTTAATCATAGAAATTCATTTTATCTATTAGATGGTCATATATGTCTTTTGATTTACTATGGTGAGGTTGGAAAAAACATTTATGGCCAATAACTACGTATTTTGGGGATATGGTTTGGTGTGTGGCTGAGAATATTTTACATAGATATGGAATTCACTCCTTCTTGCGAGAAGCAGATGAATATCTTGCTTAAGAGTTGATTCGGTACTTTAACAAAGAGCGCTCATCTTTCTATTGAGAATAGACAGAATTATATTCATAATAGTTATAATAAATTGTTCATTAGAGAATCATTGGTACTTAAGGTTAAATAATTAGAGGGGTTTAACAGACTTATGAACCAGCTCTAATTATGAGATATTCGTGAAAGACCAATCCATATGTAATGGCTATATCGATGGACGACCGAATATGTTCAGATTATTGTTATTTCCATCTACGGCAATGAGAGTGCAACTTCGAGTTTTTAGTGGAATAATGCTAAGTTAATAATTAGGAATACTTAGTTAATGAGATTAATTAATATTTCGAGATTATTGGAGCTCGGAACCTTAGGTCCATTTGGTCCTTGTACTAGCTTGATTAACTGTAGCAAATCTAATATAATTGGATTGTCTAATTATATACTCACATAATATTTATATATTATTAATAAGATTAATAATATAATTTGTCACAAATGAAAACTATGTTATTAGTTTAACTTAATGTTTTCTAGAATTATTTGATTATGAGATAATAAAATCATGATCATAAGATAATCAAGTTACTAATAATTATTAGATAATTATTACATCATAAATGAAATCATTACATCATTATTATGATAATGATAAATGAGTCATCATGGAGATAAGAATACATGGCTTGTCATGCTCTTCAATTGTTTGTATCCAAGGTATGACCTATTGTCATTGCTTTGTCATTTGCTATTGCTGCTTATGACTTTGTTAGGCATCCACTTAAGTGTGTTTGCCATTACTAGAACGATATTCGAAACTTAATGGAAATAGTATGTGGCGTTGGTGGAATCGTTTGTCTACCATTTCCACTGAAGTGTTGAGTGTGTTTGCCATTACTAGATAACATTGGTAGCTTGGAGACAAGAGTATTTGGCTTTGAGAGAATATAATCTATGCACTTTGGAAGAGGGAAAAGATGGATCATTCACACAAATGCATGTAAGAGAGAGCCCTAGCAAAAATAAAAAGTTGTGAGAGAGTTTAAGAGAGTTCAAAATCCAGAATTTTTGTTTAATCAATTGTTGAAAGAATAAAAAAATTTCTTAAGTGTTAAGAAGTATGAAAACTTACTAAAATGTTGAGAGAAAATTTTATATAAGCCAAATACAAATTGTGACAACTGTTTTTCTCTAAAAAGTTTAGAGTTTAATCCTTGTGAGTGATGCCTACACTTTGGCTTGTTGGTTTCTAGATATAGTTCGGAAGATCAGGTGGTTGATCCTTCCGTCGGATCATTAAGGAAATACATCTACAATAATGAAATTTGTTCACTGCAAGGAGTCCAATTCAGTAGTTGTTCGGTTTCGACAAAAGAGAAAAATTTTCAAGGTCGATCCAGATGCCTATTACCGCTTCCACTGTGTTTTCGGGAAAGCCATTTCCTTTCAATTGGCATCAAGAGCTAAGGTTGAAAAGTATTCATAACCCTTCTATTTTAATATTTCATTTTTAATGGTTTGTATGAGATATAAATTATTAGTATGCATGTTATGATGAGTAGACACATTTAGATTCATAAGATGAATGGTTTTAATGTTCATGAGATGAATATTTTGATTCATGTGATGAATGCGTTACGTTGGTCATTAATTTTTTCCGGCTCTTGTTTTTAATATTGGGAATGTAAGGCCATAAAGCCATATTTTTTCAAAGTGCTTTAAGTTCATTTTCTTATAATAAGTTCATTTGTAACCCTATTGTAACTTGGAGGAGTCGATGCCGCAGAGGAATTATCACTAGCCAATTCCGAGGAACTCAACAACATACCAAGGAGCAAGATTTGAAGACCAAGGGATGCCTTGGATTATTACATGTACTGATTAGATTAGTGTAGACACTGTATTTTTGCATGAAAGCTTGATGACGAGCTTTGTATGGAGGCACTACCCGATAAGTTGCGGAAGTCACGGGAAACAGTCGTCGGAAAGGAAAATTCAAGATTAAATACTTTGTCAAATTTAATTCAATTGTTTAGCCATGGGTTCGCTCGATTAATCTCTGTCTTAACTATTAGGCTCGGCCCAAAACCCCCACACCCATCCAAAGCCCATTCATCCAAGCCACACGCCCACATCACACAAAGCCCACCAAAGCCCAATCCAAATAATTAAAACATTTAAAACACATGTCATAAATTAAATCAAATCAAATTAAATTAAATCCAATCCAATAAATCAAATCAAATCTCCTTCCTAAATTAAATAAATCCATCTCCTAAACTAAATAAATCACCTTCCAAATTAAACATATTCCCCACCAATTACATAATATACTTTCCTTATAACAAACTAATTAAATATATCCCCTATTATTGCATAATTTTTGTTTCCCTCCCATGCAAGGAAAACCCTAGCCCACTCTTATAAAAAGGAACATAAACCAAACCCTTCCACCCTAGCTCATCCTCATGGCACAAGCAAAGAAGGAGAGACCATTCATGGCAAAACACCCTAACTCCCTCTCTCTCTCTCAGCCTTACTAGCCCAGCTCTCCACTCAAGCCAACTCATATTCACGCATCTCATAAAGAAAAACCCTAAAGCTCTTCTCAGCAACCTTACACAAACCTTCACCCAAAATCGTGTGAAACAAAAACCCAAACACTTCCCTCTCTCTCAACCAGCTGCCGCTTTCTTCTCTCCACACGGTCAAACTTAAATACACATCCCAGCAGCCAACACATGCATAAGCCACACAAACAGCTCACCGACCCTTCAACAATGACAAACAACAGCCCATCATGTAAGCAAGAAAACACACACAAACCTGGATAGCCAACCCACACTCGCCAGTTCATAAAACTAGAGACTTGGCCACCCTCTGAACCAGCCATTCCATTGAGAACAATAATTCAAAACAGCCCTAGACGTAAGACATGAAGCCACCTCGACGTGAAGTATCCACCAAATCGATAACAAACTGAAACATACCACTAGGACCTTGCACGGTAATTCAAAAAACCCTAGAACCAGCAACGTCACCAAAATGCAAAGGAAACCCTAATGCACAGAAGCAGCAGCGTGACTTAGACGTGAAAAAATAGCGCATGCATACTTGGAGTGATCGTGACCAAAAGACACATGAACCTGCCAAACCAAGACTCTACCGACCAAAACAGTGAGCAGTCCATCACCGTGAAACCAAGCCAAACATCCACCAAAGAGAGACTAAAAACAGTGACCGAAACACACCCAAAACAGTCCCCTTTATCGCCAAAATTCACTCACCAAATAGCAGCAAAAACAGTCCCAAAATAGAGATGGAAGACAGAGAAAACAACGAGAGAAATAGCAGCGAACCCGAGTCAGAAAACCAGAAAAACAACGAAATGCTAACCCTTTCGGCGACGTCCCAACGCACTCCCGAGAAGCGACTTAAAAGCTAAGACCTGAGGGCACCCTTTATTATATTTTATTTTTTCGTCCTGGAAACGGCATGCTTGGTTGGACGTGGAATACGTCCAACCGGGTATGCGAAGTCCTACATTGAAAATGGCCAAATTCTTTGGTCACATATTTATTATTCTGTATTTATTTCGTATTATTAGTCTTCTATTATTTCGCATTTAATTTACATTTATTGTTGTTTTATTGTTCCGCATTTGTTTGTGTTATTTATCTTTTTTGTTCTTTGTTTTCGCATATTTGTTTCTTCTTTGGTTAGGTTATTTATTGTATATATATTATCATAGTTAATGTTGTATTCTGCCTACTCCGTTCGAAAGCGTTTCCGAACGCTACTCGAATGCATGCATTAGGCCTTACCCCGTTCGAACGCGTTTCCGAATGCTACTCAAACGCATGCATTCTGTCTTATCATGCATCACATCCCATTCCGTTCGAACGCATTTCCGAACACTACATGAACGCGTGCATTCTGCCTTAATCCGTTCGAACGTGTTTCCGAACGCTACACGAACGCGCACATACTGGACAAATTCCTTTATCATGTTTATGCATGCTTGTCTCTTTGGTTATTTCTTTCTACATCATGTGCTTAATTATCTGCCATTATTTTTAACGTTTCTATTGTCATTACCACATTCCTCTGACTAATATGGTTTTTAGAATAATGCATTTGTTTTCACTTACATTTATGTTTATGGGTGTGCAAACTTCTATGTCATTTGAATTATTTTGCATGTGCTGCATAAAGACTTGGTTATATTATTGCATAAATCAGTTCATTACAGTTTGCATGAGTAAGGGACCATTCCGAACCCAACGGTTTGAGGTATTCCCTTTCGAGGGGTGAATGCAGCCTTTAATCATTTCCCAGTTCACACTGGGTGGCGACTCCATTTTATTCTCCGGTTTAGTCCCCAGCGGGCTATTCTGTACTCCCGACCGGGCCGCAAGCTCGGGCAGCATCGCCGATTTCTGTACCTCGTCTACAGTCTGGCGACTCCACTGGGATAGAGAATCGGCCCCGAAATAATGTCTTATAATGTTTGTGATTTTTGCTTTAGTTAACCTTGTCTAAAGTTGAGTTAGATAATGATTTGGTGTCTTCCTTCACCCACTACCTTTTTTATAGCCAAAAGGAAAAGCTACGAAGACATCTAGATAATCATTTACTCGAAGCTTACCTTGGAGTATATTAAAGTGATAGACTAATTTGGATGATCTGTTGTTTATTCCTGTCACTAAGGCGATAAGAGCCTAAGAGGTAAGGGTATTTAAGAGAGTTCGCTCCACCCTCCCACTGGGGAATTTTCAAAAGAGGAATCCATTTGACAATCATTCATGTATCGTGAAGTCATTTTTGCTCGAAGCGACGGATCGTTATATGGTACCATCACTCGTTGGCACATACCTTAGGGTATAAAAAAGGTGCGACCACTTGGTCGCTCGAACACTTGAGTGGGGAGACCTAGTTGTGGGAAATCCTTCGCTAGTGGGAGCCTTTGTTTATACCCCTATAAACCCGCATGTGAACCATAGTGGTATGACCTATAGAAGCCACCCTTTTTGCTTGTGTTTGGGACCATCATCATTTGGATTCAGTTGGACTTCTTATCATGAGATGTAAACTTGTTGGGCCATTTAAACTGGGACGAGTTTGTGTCTTATGACAATTGGGCCAAAAGCTTCTAAAATGATGATGGGCCACTTTGTGTTTGGGCCCCCTATCATTTGAAGTTGTTTAGCCACATTATCCAAAAGTGTAAACCTGTTGGGCCTTTTTTTTCGACTGGGACAAGTTTGCACCTCGCAATAATATGATTGAATGCTTTAAAATGATAATGGGCCAACTTGTATGAAAACCTTGATGGGCTTAGAAAGTCCAAACACGATCCAAATATGCTAGAAGCATGAGTTCGATATCAGCATTGGCTTTCATCCAGAAAGGATACGCCTTGTTATGACATATTTGTATACTTTTGGACGCTTCTAAGTTCATCCCCATGAACACGGTTGCCGAAAGCCCAATTCATCATTTCTAGACAATGGCATGATCTTATAATCGGCTTAGTCCATGTTGTAAATGGTCGGACTTTGTCTTTTACCAATGGAAAGGGACCAAAGCAGCCAAGGTTCACCTCGTAGCATAGGAGAGAGCGATTTTGTGTACCTTTCATCGGTGCATAGAATAAGCCATATCTAGAACCAAAAATAGGCTTACTACGAGTGTGGAAGATATAAAGTTGGAAGGATATATGTTGTTTTGATAACCACGTGCATCTCATTCATCTCATGCATACACGTATCATGTTAACCCATGTGTCTTAAAAGCCATCATAGATATCCATTGGGTTAGGGGTAAAAGAAGACTTGTCAAGAAGAGTTTAGCAAACATGGATACCGAGGAAACGGAAACCGAGGAACAGAATACTGTACGGCAAGGATAGAATGACCATTGTGAAAAAAAAAAAGAGAAAAAAAAATTGTTTGTTCATAGTCCTTAATAGTTAGGCATAAGTCTGATGATGAAATGGTTTGCTTTAGGGTGAAATCTTAGAAACGATAAACTCTTGATGTGCTTTTATCTGATACTATGAGTAGTTGATCTATGTTAGAATCATAAGCACTTCACTATAGGTTCTTAGCGGTGAAAACCTGAGTAGTTAGCAAAGTGACTAGTTGAAGAAATTGTAGGTCAGTGAATGATCATTCGCCTAAATGTCTTTCCTGATTTGCTTGTGTTATTATGTGTGGTATGGTTGAAATAAAAGAAAAGTCTCTAAGGAAAAGAATTAAACCACTTATAACCGATAAGCGTGAAGCTACCCATGGGCGAGTATTAGGACCACCATGAGAAGAAATGCTACCTTAAAGGGTAGGTGTGTTGAAAAAAAACAAAGAAAAAAAGAAGTTCAAAACGAAAAGAAAAAAAAAGACAAAAGAGAAAGAAAACCATACCACATTGAGCACAGAAAAGCAACTGTATGCATAATTGAGACATCTAGGTTGGTTGGACCCATCGATCCCAATTTTTTGACGAAATCATTGAGTTGGCTTACCTGGGGATGAATCTGAAAGGAACCTTTGCGCACACACACTTTGAGTCTAGCTTAGATCAGTTATTCAAAGACTTGGATTTGAGTTGCGTTGAATGTTTTGAAGGTTCTCTGGTTTCAATACTGGGCGTTCTTTGAGGGCAACAATATGTATAACTATTGGGACTATTTCGTAAGAGGAAATATAGTATGTTGGTATGGAACATCACATCACGTAGTCCACCTTGACCTAGTACAGGCAGCGGAGAGCGGAAAGCTAAACCAAGACTGGGGGCGACCAGTCACCACTACCCACCCCGCGAATAGGGACACAACGAGATCATGAGCATGGGACCAGAGAGAACTGAGCAATTACCGAAAGAGAACTGGCAGAAGGAAATTGTCAGCAGACCTAGAGGGCGACTGAAGGTATTTATAGGCAAAAGACGCTAGAGAGCCCAAGGAAGGCCTAACCCATCAGAATAGGGAATGAATCTATGCATATATGCTTATAGGAAAAGGAAACCCCCATCAGAGTAAGGAAATCATACATACACACATGCATCCATGCATATATACAAAAAGGACAAAGAAAAACCCATCCGAGTAAGGAATACATCCATGCATACATGCATACGCGTCACATGCACGTAATTTTTTTGTTTTGTTTTTGTTCGCAGGTTTCAAAGAAAAGGAAAAAGCGGCAAAGGCGAGCAAGCCGGGAATGGCAACACATTTAAAAACAGTTTTGGGGAATGAATCCCAGGTTCGAGGCCCACTTTATCAGCAGTTTCGGGAATGAATCCCAGGGTCGAGGCCCATATTATCAGCAGTTTCGGGAATGAATCCCAGGGTCGAGGCCCACATCATCAGCAGCATCGGGAATGAATCTCATTGTCGGGGCCCACATTATCAGCAGTTTCGGGAATGAATCCCAGGGTCGAGGCCCACATTATCAGCAGCATCGAGAATGAATCCCAGGGTCGAGGCCCACATTATCAGTAATTTTGGGAATGAATCCTAGGGTCGAGGCCCATATTATCAGCAGTTTCATGAATGAATCATAGGGTCAAGGCCTATATTATCAACGGTTCAGGAATGGACCATAACTATCACTTCAGCAAAGCCTCAGGAATGAGGTTTAACATGCCAGGGAACGGCGCTCCGGGAATGGAGCATGGTTCGGGAATGGACCACAACTATCACATTAGTGACGCCTCGGGAATGGGGTTTAGCATGCCGGGAATGGCACTCCGGGAATGGAACATGGTTCAAGAATGGACCACAACTATCACATTAGCGACGCCCGGGAATGAGGTTTTAGCATGCCGGGAATGGTGCTCCGGGAATGGAGCATGGTTCGGGAATGGACCCCAACTATCACATTAGCAACGCCTCAGGAATACGGTTTAGCATGCCGGGAATGGCGCTCCGAGAATGGAGCATGGTTCGGGAATGGACCACAACTATCACAT
>SKCR01013359.1:0-11851 GCA_019454045.1 Zanthoxylum bungeanum
CAAAGTGGATTGAGGCAGACTCTTTCGCCAAGATACGAGATAAAGAAGTTCAATCATTTGTCTGGGAAACATCATATGTCGATTTGGCATTCCAAAGAGATTGTGACTGATAATGGTTCACAATTTATCAGCAATCATTTCCAAGACTTCTGCAAAAATTGGGGGATCAAATTAAGTTTTTCAACCCCTCGATTCCCACAAGCTAATGGTCAAGCCGAGTCTTCCAACAAGACAATTTTAAACACTCTAAAGAAAAGATTAGAAAAAGCAAAAGGAGCCTGGGCGGATGAACTACCTGGAGTCTTATGGTCCTATAGGACGACTATCCGTTCCTCCACAGGAGAAACTCCTTTCTCTCTGGCATTTGGGACAGAAGCGGTGATACCAACTGAAGAAACCATGCCATCTCCCCGTTACCAATGGCTCAGCGATGATGCGAATCAACACTTATGAATTTTGAACCTGGAAACAATTGATGAATTGAGGGATCGTGCATCCATTCGACTAGCGGCGCATCGACAAAGAATGACCAGATATTTCAACAAAAATGTCAGAAGCAGAACATTCAAGGAAGGGGATTGGGTACTACGAAGAGTGTTTCAAAATACAAAAGAAATTGGAGATGGAAAGTTGGGGCCAATTGGGAAGGGCCATACGTCATCACAAGAGTTGTTGGACACGGAGCCTACAAATTACAAACAACCGAGAGGAGACAAATTCACAACAGTTGGAATGCAATTCACCTTAAGCGATTTTTACGGTAATTTATGCGTGCATTTATTTAAATTTGAAGGTTCAAAGTGGTTTACTACTTTATGTATTGCGATTCGACTTAATAACAGGACTCATTTGAAATATTATCCCAAAATATCATTAAGTCATTAAATTGTTCTACAAAAGGCGATAATAAAAAGTTAAAAATAAATACAAAAGAAATTCAAACTTCCGGAGCAGCTTCTTCCGGAATACGTTCAGCAACAACTTCAGGCGCATGAATTTCTTGAACTTGACCAGTCGGCTCAACCTCCATTCGACTAAGTTCTTCATTCTTCTTTCCATCTCTTGAACTCCAGCCGCTTCCTTGGCGTCAGTTATTCTTTCTCAGCCATTTTAGAGTCGACTTCTTCACCTTTCTCTTCCTCATCACCCTCGTTGGAAGAAGAAATTCCTGCCAGTAATCGATCATACTTTTGAATCCATTTTTCTGGCTCCCAAGCTGCGGTATTCCCTTCAAGGAAATCCTTCATCAGATTACTTCGTTCTTTCATCATAGATTCGAGAGCAATCCCTTCAAGTTGCTCAAGTAACTCACCATTCTCATTCGTCACATTTTCAAATGCATCCTTATAACCTCCAATTGTAACCTCAGAATTTTCCCTCTCCATCTTAAGAGTAGCCTTCACCTCCTTCAACTCCTTCTCCAATTCTTCATTCTTTTTTCCAAACGACTTCATTTGGACCATCTCCTTTTTCATTGCTGCAAATGATTTTTCCATTTCTCTTTGCTTCCTGAGATTCGATTCGACATACCGTTGCATGTATAAGTTACACTCCATTGCCTAAAAAAAAGCATTCGATTAGAATCCATTCTACAAATTATAATAAAAAAAATTTATTTACTTTCTTACTTGGTAATTTAGAGCCGCAGCCTTCTTCATTGTCTCGACGGGGCCAATTTTGGATAGTATTTGCTCATCCTCTTCCAGCAGAAGCTTCTTGATAAAAGGGTCAAGGCTTGATGGGTCAGAAATTGCAGTCGACCCTGATGGAATCCTGACAATTATATTGTCAATGTCCTCAATTTCAACCGCTTTCCTTTTTCCCCCTTTGACAATGATTTCAGTCGACTGCCCTTTAGCCTTGGGAGTTCCAGTCGACACAACCTGTTGTAATTCAGGAACCTCCACCTCTGGCTCCTTTATCTTAAGCTTCCTAGCCTTCTTTCGGCTTTTTAATTCATCAATTGATGCTACCTTTATTGGTCTCGACATCATGTCCTCTGCGCATAAAATTTCTTTTGGAGTTAAAGTCTTTATAAACAACACCTTTCCGTACAAAGCTTGAATCGACCAAGTACAATAGATGACTTCCAATACGTGTTTACAAAGTGCCAAATGGGTAGATGTACCTTCTGATTCGAAGATTTCTTTCCACACTAATGTTGCCCTTAATCTCTTCTCTACCAAGACTATTCTTCAATCTCTTTGTTCGACGGGAAGAGCAAGAAGAGCTTTAGTATTGGATAAAATTTGAGGAGTTTTGTCGAATAAACTATTTCGAAATGGACCTGCAAAACAAACAATCCACACATTAGCGTCAAATGACAACAACATTGATAAGTTATCAAATAGAAGGAACTGATACTCACTAAATACACTCCAATATTCTGAGACACGACCCATTCCTGTCGACCCAAGATACCCTCATCCTCACAAAGAAATAATCCGACTGCCAATTACCTCTATCATTCGTTGGAAGCCCCATTACTATTGTTCTCTCTTACGACGAAGATACAAAGTATACCTCCCTTTTTCAGTTAAGTTTCCTTTAGTATATTGTATATAAGAACAATAGTTTACTTTAAGCTCCTTTAGGTAGTATGAGTATACTACATCATTCACCTCAAAGAACACCCTTGTTCAAATGCTAAGCATCAATCGACAATAAAATCCTCCAAGGTTCGGCATCAGCTGTGAAGGAGATCCCATAATGATCCAAACTTCCCAAGCTAACCTCGGAATGGGGAATCTAAGCCCATTAGAAAATGGCACTACATAAAATCCAATCCACCCAGGAATTTTATAGTCAATTCTTTCAGTCGGCATGGGTACTCTCAACTCCATTGATCTAGGAAATCTGTACTTACTCCTAATTTCCATCAGCATACCATCCATCATTCGACTAGCTGGGTTCTTGGTTAGCAAATTGGTTGGCTCACTTGTACTAACTGCTCCACTAAACTCCCCAACTGCTGCAAAGATCTTATAGGAATTGCATGCACGGGAATTTCACGCGACAAAAAATGGAACAGGTCCCTCCTCGGGAAATTCTCGTTCTCGACGCGACCAATCCCTTAATAATTTTTCTTCAGTAGATTCACTCGACGATACTTCTAACAAATTTATCATCTGCTCACCTAAACTTTCTAAGGACTCTCCACTCGACATATTTTACTCGACAAGCTTACAAACAAATAATTTCTAAGGATTAGATTCCTAAGGATCAAAATTCTACCAATTCACCAAAACAAAATTTCATCAAACAACATACGTTTCGAAGATCAAACTTCCGAGTTTGGCTAAAGAACAGTTTGAAGCTACTTTTGAACATTCAAATGAAATGAAGAACACGAAGAAGGTTATGAAGAGTACTTGGAACCTTGAAGCTTCTCTCCCAACTCGTTGATCTTGTGAATGAAGCAAATGAACTCATCAAGCCACTTTTATACTACTTCTTTTGGCGGTTCTTTTCTCGCCAAAAGACTCCTCGTTATTCGCGTTAGGTTTTACTTCATTAAACGACACGTGGAAGATCTAGGAAATATATAATATATCGTCGAATAGAATGATGAATTCTGGATTATCACAACTTGACATCACTTGCTCTCAGCAACAAAATTCTCTTCACAACTGCCTTCACCATTTGACACGACATCATTAGATATGAAGGTTGCTTTCATTCAAGAAAAACAAATTGGGCAAAACCCGGTGCTTGCCTCATAATCACTCGACACATGAAAAATATATTAAATAGATTATGCATTCGACACATTTCAAGTGGAACTCCTGAACCTACATACGGTTCAGTCAACCAATGGACATTCCCCATGACTCTTGTGGAGTCAAGTGGAACTCCTGAACCTACATTCGGTTCAGTCGACCAAGGGACATTCCCCATGTCTCTTGTGGAGTCAAATGGAACTCCTGAACCTACATATGGTTCAGTCGACCAAGGGACATTCCCCATGACTCTTGTCGAGTCAAGTGGAACTCCTGAACCTAAATTCGGTTCAGTCGACCAAGGGACATTCCCCATGACTCTTGTGAAGTCAAGTGGAACTCCTAAACCTACATTTTGTTCAGTCGACCAAGGGACATTCCCATGTCTTGTGGAGTCAAGTGTACTCCTGAACCTACATACGGTTCAGTCGACCAAGGGACATTCCTCATGACTCTTATTGAGTCAAGTGGAACTTCTGAACCTACATTCGGTTCAGTCGACCAAGGGACATTCCCCATGACTCTTGTCGAGTCAAGTTGAACTCCTGAACCTACATTCGGTTCAGTCGACCAATGGACATTCCCCATGACTCTTGTCGAGTCAAGTTGAACTCCTGAACCTACATTCGGTTCAGTCGACCAAGGGACATTCATTCGGTTCAGTCGACCAAGGGACATTCCCCATGACTCTTGTCGAGTCAAGTTGAACTCCTGAACCTACATTCGGTTCAGTCGACCAAGGGACATTCCCCATGACTCTTGTCGAGTCAAGTGGAACTCCTGAACCTAAATTCGGTTCAGTCGACCAAGAGACATTCCCCATGACTCTTGTGGAGTGAAGTGAAACTCCTGAACCTACATTCGGTTCAGTCGACCAAGGGATATTCCCCATGACTCTTGTCGAGTCAAGTTGAACTCCTAAACCTACATTCGGTTCAGTCGACCAAGGGACATTCCCCATGACTCTTGTCGAGTCAAGTGGAACTCATGAACCTAAATTCGGTTCAGTCAACCAAGGGACATTCCCCATGACTCTTGTGGAGTCAAGTGAAACTCCTGAACCTACATTCGGTTCAAGGGACATTCCCCATGACTCTTGTCGAGTCAAGTTGAACTCGCGAACCTACATTTGGTTCAATCGACCAAGGGACATCCCATGACTCTTGTGGAGTCAAGTGTAACTCCTGAACCTACATTCAGTTCAGTCGACCAAGGGACATCCCCATGACTCATGTGGAGTCAAGTGGAACTCCTGAACCTACATTCGGTTCAGTCGACTAAGGGACATCCCCCATGACTCTTGTCGAGTCAAGTGGAACTCCTGAGCCTACATTCGGTTCAGTTGACCAGAGGATGTTCCTCATTACTTATGTCGAGTCAATCATACTCATGGATCTTCATAATGATCAGACGACCAGGAGTCGATCCTCATAAGGTTCATGTCGAGTCAAGATGAAGTCCTGGACTTTCTCTTCCAGTTGACACAAGTTGTATGATATGTACTAATGAATCTTCATAATGTTTAGTCAACCAGGGGACATTCCCCATAAGTCAAGTCGAATCAAAGTCTAGGACTAAGACTTCCTCTGCCCAGATGATACATGTGATATATTCCAAAACCCATATTTTGCACATACTCTTATAAACCATTCGACAGAAGGTGATACATTCTTATCACATGCTTTTATGATTAGTATCATACGATACAAATGTATATACTCTCTAAAACAAAACTTTTTGACTTAGAGAGTAATGGACAAACTGTACGAACCAAAATTGGGCCAAGGATAAAACCATCTTTTACCTTAAAAGCCCAAAATAGTGTGCAAAGCCCAAAATGGTATGCAAAGCCGAAAGTAAAGACTAGGCCCAAAAGATTTCTGTATTATTGTATTACAATTAAGTCATAAGCTTAAATACAAAACCCCCTAATTATATCAACTACTCTTCTCCCACTTTGCCCGACACAAAACTTATTCCCACCTGCTCAGACTTTCTATCAAATGCACAAGGCACGTGGTGGGACTTACGCCAACTGACAAGGATGATAATTTTCATCTATAAATAGGTACGAAATTCGAGAAATAAGGACAGAGCTTCACTTCTTTCATCCAAGTCTGATACATTTTATACTGGTTCTATTTCCCATTTCTAAAAGCATTTTTCATCGCCCTCACGGCCATCCAAATAAAGTTGAGGCAGTAATAAACCTCAACTTCACTTTTTTACATATTTACTGATCATTTCATACTACTGACTTGGGCGTCGGAGTGTCCCCGATACCTACCACACCAGTGGGCAGTCTACTCCCATTCATTCTTCTTTGTTTTGCAGGATCGCTAGTGCCCCCAATTTACAAATTCTGATTATGGACCTCGGCCGAATTCCAGCATCCACAGGTATTTGCTCCAACGCTTCTACAAATGGAATGTCGATATGCAGCTTTTTGAAGATCTTCAGGAATCGAGAAAACTGTTTGTCTAGTTTATTCTTATGGAGACGCGTGTGGAAAATGTGGAGGTAGAGTGATAATTTCTTGATCATTTTCCTTGGCTTATTTTTCCTCCATCTGTGGAACTGTTTCGCTGCTTTCTTTTGGAACTTCCTCAACAATTGCCTTGACTCCAACATTTTTGTTGATTTCAGTACCGCTTTTTAACATGATGGCATGACATTGCTCCTTCCCCATGTTCTTTGGATTTGGTTCTGTGTTGCTGGGAAGATTTCCTGGCGGTCTGTAACTCTGAGCATTGGCCAGTTGTCCAATTTGATTCTCCAGTGCTTTAATAGAAGCATACTGACTTTGAATTAATATTGCTTGGGATTGAAACAAAACATCATACCTATCTGCTTGAGAGTCGTGTTTTGCTTCTATCTTTTTTCAAGTTGGTCAACACTTCCGTTATTCCCGTTTCTTTGTCATACTTCTGGCCTTTGTTGTGTTGTTGGAATCCAGGAAGTGGATTGTTAATTTTCCCTGAATTATTGCTCCATGCGAAATTGAGATGATTCCTCCACCCTGGGTTATAGGTGTTAGAATATGGATTGTTCCATTGTCTGTTGAAATTGTTGACGTAATTCACCGTTTCTTTATGTTGGTTTGGTTATGGTGCTCCTCCATATGGTGAACTTGTGGATCCAATATTGCTTTGCATGCTAAGAGTTTCCAAGAATTTACATATCTGATCCAGCTTGGCATTCACTGCTGTGTTGGCTCCAACTTCATAAATTACAGCAATTCGTTGGATCAAGCTCCTTTATGGTGGCCACAATGAATTATTGTTAGCTATTTCTTCAATTAGGTCTCAGGCTTGATGTTCTCCTTTTTCCATCAAAGCTCCTCCAGCAGCAGCATCAATTGTGGTTCTTATTATTCCAGAAAGTACATTGTAGAAGGTTTGGACTTGTAGCCATTTTGCAATCTCATGGTGAGGACATTTCCGAAGTAAATCCTTGAACCTTTCCCAAGCTTCGCAAAGGGATTCTGAATCTTGTTGCACAAAGGATGTGATGTCATTCCTCAACTTTGCAGTTCTGGCTGGTGGAAAGTACTTTGCAAGGAATTTGGTGGCTAGAGTGTTCCAAGTTGTGATGGAACCTGCTGGCTCTGTCTTTCAAGGAATATGGAAAAACTCGCAGTCTCATAGCTTATTCAGCTGCTCGATTATAGTTGAAAGTACCGCAAACTTCCCGGAAGTTGCTAATGTGGGCATTAGGATCTTCAGTTGCATTTCCCCCAAACTGAACTTACTGTTGAATCATCTGAATGCATGTTTTGATGTCACAAGGATTTGCTGGTAAAAGAGGAAGTACAATACAAGAAATGAAGCCGTCAACCACCGGAATAGTTCTGTTTCGAATAGGAATTGGTGGTGCAACTTCAAAAGGTTCAGGTTCCATGTTGATTAGTGCTTCTTGGCCTTTTCGCCTTTCCCTTCTCAACTGTCTGATGGTTCTTTCAATCTCTGGGTCAAGCGGTCAGATTTCAAAGATTCTAATTCGTCTCATGTAGTTTCTGAGAACCTGAAACACAAGAAAACAAAAAAGATAAGAAAAAGAAAATTAGACACAAGTAAAGGTATCTAACCTCAAAATTAATAGTGAAAGATAAATAAGTCCCCGGCAACGGCGCCAAAAACTTGACCGGCGTTTTCACACGCGTATAACACAAGCGCACGTATCGTTCAAGTAGTATAAAAGTATCGATCCACGAGGACTTAAAACCTTTTGTTATTAATTTATGAAGTTAAATGTTTACAAGTATCTAATGGATTGATTGTTTGATTGAGTGATGACTTTAAAAACAAGTAAATAAAATTGCACGAAAGTATATTAAGGAAAATTCAAATTTATAAAACTATCCAGGGTTGTGAATATTTCCAATATCAATTTTAAAGATGAAGTGGTTATCTTATGGTTGTATAATATATCATTTTTAAATTATGTAAAAGCCTCTTCCGATGGTCAGATACAAATACCCAGTGTAACCCGATTAATAATATTCCTATGTCAATTAAGTTATCTGAATTCATTAAGATTAAGTTCCAATTATAGCTACCCCCGCCCGATAGGTATATTCCTATCTTGTAAGGAAATCTATTAAAAGGTTATCTATCCTCAAGGAAGATCGTGGGCAATTGAGTCTAAGGTCTTTAACCTAAAATCTCTTTTCCAAGTTCATTTTAAGTTTACCTAATCAATCTTATTAATGGCCAGTTAACAAGACGCATTAAGACTAAGGCTCAATAAATAAACCTTTATATTATCCAAACCGTAATTTAACCCCTTATAAACCGGTGATATTGGACTTCATCACAACCCCAGATAACTGACTTAGTTACGACACATATTTAGGAATAGTAAAAACTTAAATAAAATAAAAGACATAAAGTAAATTGCTGAAAATTAAATAATGAAAAATAAATGACGGAAAGTAAATGCTGAAAAGTAAATACTGAAAATTAAATGCTGAAAAATAAAAGCTGGAAAGTAAATGCTGAAAAGTAAATGCCGGAAGGTAAATAAAGTAAAAGTACAATAAAAGAAAATGTTGAGGTAAAAAGATCCACTTTTATTACTTTTATTTTAGATATCTCACTTAATATAATATATTAACTTTACATGATACTTACCAACCAGCCATATAGGCGGTATCCAGATTAAGTCAAATTATTAATTAATTACCAACCGACCAATCAGGCGGTATCTAGTTTAGTCCGGTTAAAACCAATTTAAATAATAACCAACCGACCAATATGGCGGTATCCTCGTTAAGTTAGGTTTTAACTAGTTTATATATTATAATTAAAGGAGATTAATCTAAATATTAGTAATAAAAATTTTACCGTTTACCCCAGAAAGGGGGAGTTACCTTCTCATTACTGAAAAGTAAATTGATGAAAAGTAAAGAAAAGAAATATTGTACGTAAAGTAAATTGCATAAAGTAAAGACTGAAAAAGTAATAAAAAGAAAGTGCAAAAGCAGAAATTAATTACTGAAAGCTATAAATAAAAAAAAACAAGATACAATATTCTTAGTATTATTAAGGAATTACATAGAAGAATGTATGAATTTACAAATGAAATTACTTGATATTTTAGGCAAAATTTTGCCTCCACCAAATCCTCCACTAATTGCTAGCATGTTTGGTAGATGTTTGACAATTTTTATTTTTATTTATTTATTTGGTTTGAAAATGACTTTAATAATTACACATAACACAATTATGGATGTTTCATCATCAATTTCGGCCACGAAATCTTCAGAATTCGAAATTATATTTTTCTTCAAAGTTGTATATATTTGAGTCTTCTTTAATCTGGAACCTGAATCAGCTCAATCCGATATCGGAGTAAAATGTTATGACAAAAATATCAAACTTGCGTAAAATTGGAATTTAGGACTGCACTTCGTGACGTGTATAGTAAATTTATGTTTTCGCCATTTTTTGCTCCAGATTTCATTGTTTCAGCCCCGAGTTGATTCCACTAAGTCCCGATACTTTATTTATCTGTAAAACACATAAAAACACATCAAAACATTCATCAAACCCGAGAAACTAAACAAGATATTAGGTAAAATGGACGATAAATATTGATATATTTTCCGCTCGGAAACAGTGGAAATTCAAATTTTCCGATTTCAAAACTTTTTCTCGGATTAATAAAATAAACTTATTTATTTCATTATCCAATAATCAAAGTATGAAATAAAACACTATAAATCAAATTTATGTGAATTTACCGAATTGCCCTTAAACAAAGTATTTTATTCATTTAGTCCGAAATTGTTCAAAATAATTTTGAATGATTCTAAATCATTTCTAATATGAATTTAACATATCCCAAATGTCAAAATCCAATTGGCAACAAAATTTCCCAAAAATAAGCCCAAGGCCGAGAGCCTCCTAATGGTGAATTAATGTGCATTTTGCACTCCATGGTTCAAAACACATCAAGGAAAAATCCAATCAACCCAATATTTTACATGCATCATATACACATCCAAATACACCATATAAATGAAAAGCCCCAAATTTTACAGTGGTCTTAAACCCTAATTTTCAATTTCTTCAAAATGGACAAATTAGACCAAATAGGTTAAATCAATTACTTCAATCATGTTTCTTCCATCCAAATCAAGTATTAACACAATGAAACAACTATAGAACAATTCTAGGTTATTTAAGAGTGGGTCAATGACTCTAGAATGGCAACAAGGTTCTAAAACCATGAAAAGAATGCTTATTACTACACTAGTAACATTCTTCCAACTTCATACATGCATAACCCATTCATCAAACTTTCATCCATCAAAAACACAAAGAATAAAAAATATAAAAACTTAAGAACATCACCAAGTGAAGCCCACAACAAGAGGAACAATTTACTCTCTAATGGAAGGTTGGAAATACTTACTAAATTCTAAGCTTTCTTTTCTTTTCTTTTCTTTTTCTTTCTCTCTACCTTATTTGCTTTGTTTTAATGGAGTTTTGATAAAGTGTATTAGGTTGTTTAAACCCTAAAATAAAAGAAACAATATATACTTGCTAAATTCTTGCCTTGGCCGAAATTGCCTAAGGAAAATATCAAGACAAATTATTTTCATTTCATTTGAATTTCAACTTGCCAACTTGATTAAATGATCATTACACTTTAATGATAAATTCAAACAGCAACAATTGCAACTTAGCCATTAAAACAAATAATAACTTAAAAAATATCTATACTTTAATTAATTTAATCATTTAAATATTAATTAATTAATTAATTATTAAATACAAATATATTAAATATATGTATAATATTTACATTAAATATTAAATCATATATTCATTTATTATATAAGTCAAATATCTCAATTTGACAATTAATTAATGTGTATTTGAATTAATCAAGCATTAAATGTAATACACAAAAATTAAGGAAAAGATTATTGGGTCCCTACACATGTATTTTGCGTTTAACCTTTTAACGACTTTATAAATAATCAATATTATTATATTTGATGCCCTAGTGCTCTACGAGTATATTTCATTAGTGAGACTCTCTAGATTCAGGCATATCCGTCACGAAATCTAATTTCGTGTCCATAATTTATCCATCCGTAAATTATGACGACCACGGATAAACTCGTTGAATCATACAGGTCGAGGTCATGGTAAATGTATAATTCCTCCCTCACAGGTATCCGGATAAATCCCAGAGATATAGATGTAAATGTCAAATCTCTATAGGGATTATCCAGTCGACTATTCTATTAGCAACCTGAAAAAGAACATTTAGAACTAACTTCTAAATTATACAATGGGCCCATGGATTTTATCTGATTGCTAATCATATGGACTACCTATGCTCTGATACACAGAACTGGCGGATCTTATCTCGATACACACAGGACACCCTGAGGATCTATCTACACCCAACGAACATGGGGAGGTCTGATCTAAATAGATCGGTGATGTGACTTCCATCTAAGTGTAGAAGATGTCTCATGTGCCCACAGTTGCATCTCAAGTCTAAGAATCTCCTACTCAACCCGATAAGATTCTTATTGACGTTGGTGTACCATCCATTAAGAATCTTCGGTGAGTAGGTCGTTCAGTATTTATCTGCTATAAACACCTACACGT
>SKCR01013360.1:0-11757 GCA_019454045.1 Zanthoxylum bungeanum
TCATTGCAGCTAGCATAACTGACTGAGCTTGGTCACAATCATCACTATGAGTTTTCCATAACTCTAGCTCCAGTGGCTCAGTGGATTAGGCGGGAGAGGTCTCTGAATAGTATACAGTATCCTCTCAGCCCCAAGCACTAACTTGAGGTTCATTTCCCAGTCGGCAAAGTTTGTCCCTTTGAAGACATTATCGCCCATGATTATGTCGCGGATATTACCTTTGCCAATCATCTTGACAACTATAGTCCAACTATAAAGTCAACGATGTTATGGGTACAGTCAAACTGTTAATATAAAAAATAACAATATATTAGTCCAACTAATTATTTAAAATATTGACGAAATAATTTGAAAGACGCGTAAGGCTAAATATCTGAATGAAATTGCAAATTCAATAATAGCCTCCCACTATTTTCTTCAAGTTTCTAACCCTCTGTAGAGAACTCGGGAAATAGAATTTCCTAGTGGGCTAGGATCCCGTTAAATAAACACACAACCGACTTTGGCCAATAAGTTGTATGATATTTAACTAGGTAGATCTCGAAGATCAATTGGATCCATCCAATTCCTAGATCCGGTAGGTGGACATCCAAGTCCGAAACATATATATCTAATACTATGTCAATGTATCTAATACATTTTCCTAACCATTTCCTCTGAATCAACTAAGCCTTGGCTTTGGCACACAAACCTAATGATTCCAGTTAAGCGGGACCCATTGACAAGGAAATTTCGTAATTAATGTCGATGGACAAGAAGTGATCTTGACTTTGGCCAACAAATCACAACTTGGACAGGACACCGATGTGGAACAAAACTCTCATGATTCAAACACATCCTCAATTGACAAAGGTCTTGACTTTGGCAAAAACCAATGCCAATTCGGATCTTGAGAAAGAATCATTCAACGGAAGGAATATTCGCTTAATATGTTTAAGGGATTTTTGCGTAATTGGCAACCAATTAATTTATCTTTGTTAGGTCTCATCATCATACACCCTTAAGCATGCTTCTAAAACATCATAAAGCGCGTAAAGTAAGTAATAGTGATATGCGGATGGATATATAAACAACTTGTTCCTAGAACAAATCACTCCCTTCCTCTCCCCGTTAGCACTATTCTACTTCTACCCAATTACCTAATAAAATAAGAGAAACCTCATTTACATTGAGGGGAATTAGGTGAGAAGAGAATACAAAGAGATAAAGAGATAAGGCTGGACACGCAGGTCCAATTTATAAATTCCAAATTACAATAATTCTAAAATTACCCTTTCCCTTCTAATATCCATCCGATATATATTCAAACAAGACATGCTTTTACAACCAATCTAATCCAATTAATTAGTCTTTGTTAAGTGATCATCCAATGTTCAAACAACGGTTTGATTTTGCGCGAGTCCAACTCGATTGAGAATAAGTACATAAGGTACGAATTCGCGAATTATATCGAACTACTAATTAAATCTAATTCAATTCGTATTCAATACTAATTCAATTATTTAATTCCAAATTAAATATTTACACTTTTAATGTGCTTTAAAGACTTAGATTCTAAATCTAATCTCATTGGGCCTCAAAGCCCAACTAACATCCAATGTTGAATTTAATTCAAGTCAAATGGACTTAGAATTGATTTTAAGGCTTGGGCTTTGGTCAATGTGGGTCATACCCAATTACCAAGCCCAAATAAGGAATCACCCTTAAGTGCCATAAAACCAATTTCAAGCCCATAAGGCCCAATTAAATATTAAAAGCCCATTATATTATATTTGGACTTAATGGAGTGATTTGGCCCAAATTGGATCCAATCCATTTGGCCCAAATCTACTTGGTCCAACCAAGCCCATTATGCCCAAATACAATATTAAAAGCCCATTCACCAATTAAGCCCATTAATTAAATTTTAATATTCCAAACATTAAAGTCCAATTAATTAAAGTGTAATACCAAGATTAATATATTAAACCAAATATTTCAAAAAATACCCATTTAATTTATTAATCATGTATTGTTCAAAATAAATGTCCAACATTAATTTTAACAAAAAATCAACTCTTTTACATGTTTATGTATTCGGCCAAGGTGAGTTTTTTGTGTCGATTTGTTTTCAATCCGATTGAATTACTAATCTACGTCCCGTACACGTTCTAAGTCATCCAATGATCTTAAACACAAAAAAATTCCAATCCACTCCAAGTAGCAACACATTCGGCCAAGGCATGAGTTTAGGGGAAAAATCATCCAATGCATTTTCATAAAATTGATTCCATATAACATCATGTTATACCATGCAAGCATACTTATTAATCAAATTTCACAAGAACATGCTATATCAATTTCTTCATGCCATTCGGCCAAGGTGAAGATTTTGTGGAAAAATCATCCAATGCATTTTTCATTAAAATTGATTCATGTAATATCAGTCTATATACATGCAAGCATACTTATTCATCAAATTCACAAGAACATGCTTTTACAATTTACCACACCCATTCGGCCAAGGTCAAAATTTTGGGGAAAAATCATCCAATGCATTTTTCATAAAATTGATTCCATGTAATATCATTCTATATACATGCAAGCATACTCATTCATCAAATTTCACAAGAACATGCTTCAACCAATTTTGTCAAATTTTAACCTAAAGTATTTCATGCTTAACCATGGCTCCATGATACCATTGTTGGTTCTATAATATGTCCCAAGAAAAGATTAAGCATACATGAAATACAACAAAGGATATATAAACATGAAGTATGGCGGAATCATACTTACAATGCTATGTTGATGAAGAAAAAAAATCAAACCAAATGGAAGCTCCAAGGTAGACTAGGTTCGGCCAAGGAAGAGAGAAGAAGCAAGCATCAAACCTTGTGTATTCCTTGCTCTATGATGGTTTCCCTATCATTTTGATTCCTTTGAAGGTGCTAGCCTTGATGTTCCAAAAAACAACCCTTTCTTCAAGCTTTTGGCAACCAAAATTGAAGAAGATGAAGAGCAAAAACTGTTTCAGGTTTCGGCCAAGAGTGAGAGAGGAAGAAGAGATTTTCTTAATTGATTTTGATACCAAAAATCAATTTATATTTATGCCATAATATTTATTAAATAATAATAAATCTATGACACAAGCCATGCAAAGGCTTAGAGTGTCCAACACTCAAATTCCATGCATAACATTTGAGTGTAAAATACACTATCACCATGCAATGCATCATCAATAAAATAATGCATATAATGACATGTGTCATGTGGGCCCCACACGTTTCCAAATGAAAGTGGGCCCACTTGCACTCACGCGTTCGGGTTCGATATTTCCGAAATACCGAACTTGCGTTGCGACGTTAATTAAATCGATTTAAATAAATAATCGCTCCTAGCGATTATATTTATGTCGCTTACGAATTAATTCTAAATTAACTCGTATGCCCGAATTAAAATCTAATTTTAATTTCGCGTCGAAATCGAATTTCAATTATTATATCGAATATAATAATTTTACTGATTAATTCAAAATAATCGTTCTCTCTCTCTAAATAAGGCACTTTATCCGAGATAAAGTTTCTCCGCAATTAATCCAAGATTAATTAAGTTTGAATCAAATATCATAGGTGAATCTTCAGGAAGCGACCCAAGAGATCTCCGGATATTTTGGCAGTGAATACGGTCGTCGGATAATCCGAACACGCACGTACCTCGTACTACGTTCTTACCGATTCACAAGACAAGGTTGGCTTCTAGCAAAGCGCCATGCCTACCCAATTCTCCAGAAATATTCTTATAGGAATATAAGATCTATATCAAGCGTAGTATACCGTAGTATTGCGTACATCGATCCAGTATCGGATGATCACATGCTAGGCCTGGGGCTGGAGATGTGTCTGCCCCGTACGAAACATATATCGGACATCAAGCAACTAGTCTCTTAAATCGGACAATCCTGACCTTGTCATATTGTCCCGACGGTTGCAACCTTTATAGAGTACTAGTTCTGGTCCTGCGTGATCATCACCTCCATATGTCTGAAGCGATACTTCCATCTTGACATCACATCCAGTACACTACGATTCTCGATAAACCCAGAAGAGGTGTACACAGAACCGGTTAAGGTCCCCAACCACCAAAACCAAAGTTTACCATTGTCGCAGTACTAGCGATGTAAGTCTCAGGTTAAGACCATATACACCTACCCTGATGCGGCCTCCCATAGACACGCAGACATACTACCAATGGGATTCCGCGGGGGTCTATCCAAGAGCGAAGCTGTTTTCCGTACCATCGGTAAAACACAACCTCCTATCGCACTTGCATAAGTATCCAATACTTAAATATATGAGAACTATGCCGTTGTGCCCCACAACGTGGCACAAGCGCAATACTAGTCTATTCCGCATTATCGATGTCCAGTCTCGATAATACTACGACTAGGGTATTTAATGATTAAACCTTTGGGGACTGATACTGTCTCATATCATTCTCAGTCCAGGTACTAATATATGGACTTTCGCCATTTATAACTCAAAGTAAATAATATTACAAAACGGCAAAAGGCAATTTCATTATCACATAGTTAATTTTGTACAATAATACAATATCATTTACAAACAGTGCCGCTATGGGACATAATGTCTAACAATCGATCCATGGATGGATTGAAGCAATCGTTGGGTTATTGGATCTATCATTTTGATATAATCATAATGGTGTATGATTTAATTCAAAACGAAAATGATTCTTGTGTGTATAAGGAGGTTAGTGGGAGTGCACTGACAATCGCTGTCATAAATAATGATAATATGTCATTTCTTGGAAATGATATTCCCATATTACAATCGGTGAAAGCTAGGCTTTCGAGAAAATTCTTGGGAGAAACAACCTTTATTATAGAAATAAAGATCTACTGGGATAGATTTAAAGTTGTTAATAATCTCCGAGAAATCATAGATTGAAAAATGTACGCGACCTGATGTCTAATACGCTTTGAGCATATGGATTCCCAATCAGGCCAATCCAAGTGATAGTCACTGGATTGATGTTAAGAACGTCCTTGAGTATCTTTGAGGAACTAAGGATGTTGTCTTATACTATGGAGAAGGATAACTTAAAGTGACTGGGTTCATTGTTGTAAGTTTCCTAACCGATAAAATTGACTATAAGTCATAACAATGGTACTATACAGTTTGAATAACGGAACAGTGAGCTGGAAATCTTCCAAGCAAGATACTGTTACCGAATAAACAACAAAAGAGGAACATTGCTGCAACTGAGGCAGTAATAGAAGCCTTCTGGATTGATAATAATATAATTAGATTAGATATAATTCTGTTAGCAGCTGAGCTATGCTTCAACGCAGACTAAAGAATTAATGGTCTCATCAACGATCCAGATATATACTTCGATATTCATCTGATTCGTTCAGATCATACATCGTGGCGATGTGATGATCGAATAAATCACATCAGATGATAGTCATGCAAATCCGCTGACGAAAGCCTTTCCTCAGTTATTTGAGCGAATCGTATATAGTTCGGGTGTAAGACACTCGAGTGACTGGCTATAGGCCAAATGGGAGATTATTGGACAGTTATGACCCATAGCGTAACTATTTTACAGATCATGGTGTTGTTGATACAAATTAACTATGTGACAAAAGGAAATTGCTCTTTATCATTTGTGATTAGATCATCAAGAATATAAATGATAGGAGGTCCTTATGATTAGTACCTGGATTGAGATGATATGAGACAGTTCAATCCACGAAGGTTTAATCATTAAATAATCCCTAGTCAGATTATTATCGAGATTGGACATCGATAAGTGGTAAAAGACTAGTATTACACTTGTGAGCGTTGTGAGGGCATAACGGCATAGTTATCATATATTTGGGTATAGGATACTAAGAAAGTGTAGTAGGAGGTTTTGTTTTACCGATGGTACGGAAAACAGCTTCGCTCTAGATAGACCCCTCGAAGTCCAAAATCAGGGTAGGTGTATTTGATCTTAACCTGAGACTTACACCGCTAATACTTGCGACAATCAATATACTTTGGTTTTAGGTCGTCCAGGGCTTTAACAGGTTTTGTGTACGCCTCTGCTAGGATATTGATAATCGTAGTGTGTTTGGTTTGTAATGTCAAGACGGAAGTATCACTCCAGTCATAGTGGAGATGATGGTCACGTAGGATACGGGACTGTTCTCTTATATGCTGCAGCTATCGGGAATTTATATGACTAGGTCATGTTTATCCGATTATAGATACTAATTACCAGAGATCGATATGTGCTTCGTACGGGGCAGACACAATTCCAAGCTCCAGGCCTAGCATTGTGACATCCAATACTGGATCGAATACGCAATTACTACGTATACTACGCCTGATATAGATCACATATATTGGACATTATGACCCATAGCGTCACTGTTTTGTAAATGATATTGTATTATTGTACAAAATTAACTATGTGATAATGAAATTGCCCTTTTGCCGTTTTTGTAAAATTATTTACTTTGATTTATTAATGGCAAAAGGTCATATGATTAGTTTCGTATTGAGATGATATGAGACAGTATCAATATAAAAGGTTGAATCATTAAATATCAATAGTCAGAGTATTATCGAGATTGGACATCGATAATGCGGAATAGACTAGTATTGCACTTGTGCGAGTTGTGATGGCACAACGGCATAGTTCTCATATATTTAAGTATTGGATACTTATGCAAGTGCGATAGGAGGTTGTGTTTTACCGATGGTACGGAAAACAGCTTCGCTCTGGATAGACCCCGCGGAATCCCATTGGTAGTATGTCTGCGTGTCTATGGGAGGCCGCATCAGGGTAGGTGTATATGGTCTTAACCTGAGACTTACATCGCTAGTACTTGCGACAATCGGTAAACTTTGGTTTTGTGGTTCAGGGCTTTAACCGGTTCTGTGTACGCCTCTTCTAGGTTTATCGAGAATCGTAGTGTACTGGATGTGATGTCAAGATGGAAGTATCACTTCAGACATATGGAGATGATGATCACGCAGGATACAGAACTAGTCCTCTATAAAAGGTTGCAACCGTCGGGACAATATGACCAGGTCAGGATTGTCCGATTTAACGAGACTAGTTGTTTGATATCCGATATATGTTTCGTACGGGGCAGACACATCTCCAGCCCCAGGCCTAACATGCGATCGTCTGATACTGGATAATAACGCGATACTGCGGTATACTACGCTTGATAAAGATCTTATATTCCAGTAAGAATATTTCTGGAGAATGGGGTAGGCATGGCGCTTTGCTAGAAGCCAACCTTGTCCTTGTGAATCGGTAAAGACGTAGTACGAGGTACGTACGTGTTTGGATTATCCAACGACCGTATTTACTGCCAACATATCCGGAGATCTCTTGGGTCGGTTCCTGAAGATTCACCTATGACGTTTGATTCGAACCTTATTAATCTTGGATTAATTGCGGAGAAACTTTATCTTGGATAAAATGCCTTATTAGGAGAGAGAGAGAGATCGATTAATTTGGAATTAATCGATAAAATAATATATTCGATATATTATTAAACGAAATTAGATTTCGACGTGGAATTAAAATCGGATTTTAATTCGGGCTAACGAATTAATTTAGAATTAATTCCTTAGCGAACTGAATAGTAATTTCGCAAGGCGTCTATTTTAATTCACGTCGCGACGGAAATTCGTTAATTCAGAATTAACGAAACCGAGCCCGAAAGTGCTTGCGGACACATTCGTATTTTGAATCGAGTGATATCCGCAAATCACATCGCGATATCTCATTACTTAATACGAATAGATGGTGGATGTATCTAGTCACCTTTGAGGGATGATACATTGTCTCTAATCTCAAAGTGTGGTAATGATGGCAAATGATGGATTTCATTTTGGAGGGAAAGCCATGCACGTTTTGAAGGATTTTTTGCATTAAAAATTCTTTTGGTATTAGATATCATATCACTTTTCATTTCTTTTGTGTCTCACTCTTTTGGCATGCAAAAAGTGAACAAAGAAAAGTGAAACACTCTCCTATTCCCTCTCCCTTTGCTCACGCCGTGAGCTTCAAGAACACAAGGCAGAAAATTGTTTTCTCATTCTCCATTTTTGCTAGCACAAGCAAGGATCAAAAGAGGTGATAGGGAAACAACCTTGGAGCTTGGAACACTTGAGGATTTGAAGCTTCTCTCCATCTTCTTGCTTGGCCGAAACTTCAACCTTGGATGCTCAAGGATCCTCTTCACCATTTTCGTCACATAGCTTTGTAAGTATGTTTCCGCCATCCTTCAAGCTTTGCATGTATGTTTATTGTATTTCTATTGCTTAATCTTTCCTTGGGACTAATTATAGAAACCAACAATGGTATCATTGAGCTAGGTTTAAGCATGAAATACATTAGGGATAATTTGGGGAAAAATTGATTGAAGCATGTTCTTGTGGAATTGGATGCTAAAGTATGCTTATATGTATGTTATTTGATCTATTACATGATCAATTTTAACAAAAATGCATTGGATGATTTTTTCCCAAAATGTTGTCTTGGCCGAATGTGGAGGTGCTTCCATTGGATTGGAATTTTTCATGCATGAGCTTATTTGATGACTTGAGCATGATTACATGTATGATATTTAATATAATACATGATTAATTTTGAGAAAAATGCATTGGATGACTTTCCCCAAAATTGATGTCTTGGCCGAATGTGAGGCACTTCCATTAAGTTGAATTTTTGCATGCACAAGTTCATTGGATGATTTGAGTGTGCTTAAATGTTTGTAATATGAATTAATACATGATCAATTTTGAGAAAATTGTATTGGATATTTTTTCCCCAAAATTGATGCATTGGCCGAATGTGTAGTCGATTTTAAGATTTGGAATTTTTCATGCACAAGTTTATTGGATGACTTAAGCATGATTTAATGCATGATATTTGATGTAATACATGTTCAATTTTGAGAAAAATACATTGGATGATTTTTTCCCTAAGTTGATGCTTGACCGAAATTGAGGTCTTTTCACTATTATTGAATTTTTGCTTTCAAGTTCATTGGATGACTTAAAATCTATATGTATGTTAGATTAGTGATTCAATTGGATTGAAAAACCAATTGAACCGCAAAAATCTCTCTTGGCCGAATACAACATGACATGTTAAAGGACTTGATTTTTGTTCAAATAATGTTAGACAAGTGTTTTGAACAATTGATGAATAATAAATTAAATTGGTATTTTTGAAATATTTGATTTAATGAATTAATCATGCAATTACACTTAATCGATTGAATTTTAAAATTTGGAATATTAAAATTTATTATGGGCTTTTATGTTTAATGGGCCTTATGGGCTTGAAATTGATTTTATGGCACTTAAGGGTGATTCCTTATTTGGGCTTGGTAATTGGGTTTGACCCACATTGACCAAAGCCCAAGCCTTTATAAATCAATTGAAAGCCCATCGGACTTAATTAAACAACCATGGATGTTAGTTGGTTTTGGAGACCCAATTTGATAAGATTTAGAATCTAATCTTTAAAAGCACATTAAAATTGTAAACATTTAATTTGGAATTAAATAAATTGAATTAATATTGAATACGGCTTAAATTGGATTTAACGAGTAGTTCGATATAATTCATGAATTCGTACCTTATGTACTTATTCTCAAACGAGTTGGACTCGCGCAAATCAACTGTTGATTGAACATTGGATGATCATTTAAATAAAGACTAATTAATTGGATTTGATTGGTTGTATAGCATGTGTTGAATAATATACATGTATTGATGAATGAATAGTGTATAGCGATGGATATTAGAAGGGAAAGGGTAATTTTAGAAATTATTGTAAATTTAGAATTTATAAATTGCACCTGCGTGTCCAGCCTTATCTCTTTTTCTCTTTGTCTTCTCCTCTCACCTAATTCCCCTCAATGTAAATGAGGTTTCTTCTTGTATTATGTAATTGGGTAAACGTAGTATATTGCTAGCGGGGAGTGGAAAGGGAGTGATTTGTTCTAGGAACAAATTGTTTTATATATCCATCCGTATATCACTATTAATTTATTTTATGCACTTTATGATGTTTTAGAAGCATGCTTAAGGGTTATGATGATGAGACCTAACAAAGATAATAAATTGATTGCAATTTACGCATAAACCCCTCAATTTATATTAAGCAATTATCCTTCCATTGAATGATTCTTGTTCAAGATCCAAAATTGGCATTGGTTTGTTGGCCAAAGTCAAGACCTTTGTCAATTGAGGATGTACTTGAATCATGAAAGTTTTGTTCCACATCGGTGTCTTGTCTAAGTTGTGATTTGTTGGCCAAAGTCAAGATCACTTCTTGTCCAACGACATTGATTACGAAACTTTCCTTGTCAATGGGTCTCGCTTAACCGGAATCATTAGGTTTGTTGTGCCAAAGCCAAGGCCTAGATGGTTCGGAGGATGGGTAGGAAAATGTATTAGATACATTGGCATACATATGTTTTGGACTTGGATGTCCACCTAACCGGATCTAGGAATTCGATGAGATCCAATTGATCTATGAGATCTACCTAGTTAAATAGCATACATTTGTTGGCCAAAGTCAAGGTTGTGTGTTAGAGACTTGATAAAAATAGTGGGAGGCTAGTATTGAAATTGCAATTTCATTCAGATACTTAGCCTTACGCGTCTTTCAAAAATTATTTCGTTTAATTAATTAAAATTAGTTGGACTAATTCATTGTTATTTTTTGTAACAGTTTGACTGTACCCATTTTATCGTTAACTAGATAGTTGGACTATCGTAGTTAAGATGGCTAGCAAGGTAAATGTCCGAGACATCATCATAGGTGACAATGTCTTTAAAGGGACAACTTCGCTGATTGGGAAATGAACCTAAGGATAGTCCTTGGGGCTGAGAGGATGCTGTATACTATACAAACACTCTCCCGCCTAAGCCCACTGACCCACTTGAGCTGGAGTTATGGAAAACTCACAGCAATGATTGTGACACAGCTCAGGCTATTATGTTAGCTTCTATGACTCAACACTTTCGTCGCCAGAATAGGGACTTGGATCCTTATAATATGATGGCTAGACTTCGAGATCTCAACCGCTCCAACAAGCGGATGGAAAGGTATGAGTTGGTGGAGAAACTCTTACGCGCCCGAATGACTGAAGGCGCATCAGTTGAGGCCCATGGGGCTCAAATTATCGCCGATATTGATGAGTTGGCCAATATGGGAATAGTCTTGGAGGTTGCGCTGACCATAGATTTGATCTTACAGTCACTTCCTGATACTTGGAGACAAATCATAATCAACTATAAGTTGATGGATACTGATAAAACTCTTGGAGAGCTGTTATCCATTTTGAAGGAGTCTGAAAAAGAACTCCAAAAAGGGGGTAAGCGCGAGGCGCACTTTACATCGACCTCTCAGAGGCCAAAGGCTGGGCCCAAAGCTACTGGAGGGGTGAGGAAGATGAAACATAAGAAAAAGGGTAAAGGCAAGTCGACAAAAGCTTCTGGGAAGCCAATGGACAAATCTCAAATGTCTGCCTCAACTGCGGCAAGAAGGGTCACTGGAAACGTGACTGCCGAATGGGCAAAGGACACAAGGAGGATATCAAGGCAGGCAAGGCACTAGCCTCTAGTATGTTTGTTATTGAGATAAATATGACTACTTCTAGTTTTAAAAATTGGATTTTGATTCTGGTTGTGCTGCTCATATTTGTACTGATTTGCAGGATCTGCAGGA